>JAQMYF010040218.1:0-30275 GCA_030014195.1 Neosilurus mollespiculum
GAAGTGGCCACACAGTCGTAGGTGTATAACGAATACAGCAGGGGGCTCAGAACACAGCCCTGGGGGGCTCCAGTGCTAAGGGTGAGACATGGTTGCCCGACCGTACCACCTGTGGTCTGCCTGTCAGGAAGTTGGAGATCCAGGGACACAGCGATAGGCTAAGGCCCAGTATCTCCATCTTAGAGGTGAGTGTGGAGGGGATTATGGTGTTAAATGCTGAACTGTAGTCAACAAACATTTTCACATAATTCCCCTTTCCGCTGTCCAGATGACTCAGGGCTGTATGATGGAGGTGTGTAATGGCGTCCTGGGTAGATCGGTTGGGATGGTATGCAAATTGTAGCGGGTCCAGGGTGGCCGGTAGGGAGGAAGTGATGAAGTCTCTGACAAGCCTTTCGAAGTACTTCATCACTACCGAGGTGAGGGCCACTGGGCGGTAGTCGTTCAGGAAGGCGGGCTGAGGTTTCTTGGGGACTGGAACAATGATGGACTGTTTGAAGCACGTCAGGATTGTAGACTGATCCAGGGAGAGGTTGAAGATCTCAGTGAACACTGGAGCAAGCTGGTTGGCACAGGTCTTTAGGCCTGTGATACCATCTGGTCCTGCTGCTTTCCATGTATTCACTGTCCTGAATGCCTTTCTCACGTGATGAACAAGTTAGCCTCTCCAGTATGCTCCAGAAGTGTACTGTCCATAGCGATGTTAGCACTGCTAACGCTGTTAGCGCTGTGAGCTGCAGCCTTGAAGCGAACATAAAAGGTGTTTAGCTCGTCTGCCAGAGAAGCGTCTCCATTCACCGATCTGGAAGTTTGTGCTTTGTAGTCATATTCCTTAGTCCCTGCCACAGACTCCTACAGCCACTCTGTTGGAATTGTGACTCTAGTTTCTGTCCATAGCGCTGTTTCGCCTCCTTCACCACTCTGCGCACGTTGTAGGATGCAGTCTTATACTCGTCCATGTTTCCGCTGGCGAGCCCCGTGTTATATGAACGGGATCTCACAGCATCGCAAATGGATTTATTCACCCTCGGCTTCTGATTCCGAAACGTTCTGAACCGTGTCGTCAACCAGTTTTCCTATGAATCCCACAACCGCTTCTGTAAACATGTTCACGTCATCAGAGCTGCGCCGGAACATGTCCCAGTCTGCATCATTCAGAGCGTCCTGCAGAGCAGCCACCAATTGTTCTGTCCAGCGTGGTACCTCCCTCCGAGCTGGAGCTTCCTGCTTGAGGCTTTGTTTATATTTAGTCACAAGGAAGATGGCGGCGTGATCGGACTTTCCAAATGGAGGGCGAGATTGTGCCTTGTAGCTGTCTTTAAGTGTAGTGTAGCAATGGTCCTTTCACCCCTGGTGGGGCAGCTGATGTGCTGATAAAAGTTTGGCGCTGCACATTTGAGGTTGGCACTGTTAAAATCCCCTGCCACAATAAGCGCAGCGTCCCGCTGTTGAGTCTGGTGCTGTGTGAGAGCTTCATGCAGCTCGCATAAAGCAGTGTCCGTGTCCGCCTGAGGTGGAATATAAGCGGCACTGACTATGACCAATGTAAACTCCCGAGGAAGATAAAAAGGACAACATTTGATGGCCAATAGTTCCAGGTTGGGTGTGAGAGGAACAATGCTCACGCTGTTGCATCAGCTGCTGTTCACCATTAAGCACACGCCGCCTCCCCTTGACTTTCCCGATTCCTGTGTTCTGTCTGTGCAGTGAACTGAGAAGAACTCGGCCGGATGGATGGCGTGGGTCTGGCACCGCTGAGTTCAGCCATGTCTCGGTGAAGCAGAGAAGGTTGCAGTCCCGAATGTCTCTCTGGAACTTTACCCTGGCCCTGGGGTCATCGAGCTTATTCTCCAGAGACTGGACATTGGCAAGCAGAATGCTGGGCAGAGGTGTGTGGTGTGCACAAGCTCTCAACCTGTTCCTGACGCCGGCTCGTTTCCCCCGGGGCCGCCGCTTTGGGTCCTGTACTTTGTTCTCCCTCAGGATCTCCTTCGGCCATCTTGGATCTGGGGTTAAAAACGCTCAATTGTGAGTATATTGTACACCAACAGAAATAAGAGTATCCATATCGTAAAGAATGCACTCCATGTTGATGAATTTGCTGATTCCATGAATTTAAAATTAACTTAAAAAAACAAAAACAAAGAAAAAAGCCAGCTCAAAGCTTCATCAAGGCATGCCACTGAGATCTTTTCACCAAACCGTTCCCTCAGAAGTCTTTCAGGAGCTTGTAGTAAACAGTGTCCTGCACCTCATCCAATGGGACATGCGACAGACTATCAAACAAGGAACAGGACTAATGTCAATCGTGACATTCGGGGTAGATCAGAACAAATGCATGAAACAGATCAACTTCCAGTTTCATATTGAAACATAAAAATTTTTTGCATCTCCATAGGCACACCCTTTAATAAAACAGGGTTATTCGTGGGGCTGCAATCCACAATATTTACTCATCAAAATTAAAAAAATTGCATTGGCTCACTGTCAAATGTGATAATTTATTGCGCCATTCTTTTAGAAGCTTGAAATTATTAGAATACTCAGGTCGCATCGTTATTGTTTTTATGTTACAGTCACGTGACCAGCAGCAGAAACCTGCCCTCCATTTCTAATTAGGGGAAAACAAACCATATATTTTGCGCTGCGAGGATACAGTCCGGTTAACGTGTCTACGAGTTTTTTTGCTAAACTAGTGCTCTCATCACACCTTAAAGCTTATTTGTAGTGAGCTGTACATTTAATGTAAAGAAAAATTCATTTAAAGTTGCATATGTTGCCACTAAGTGGGAAAAGACGCAAGTGACAGCACAATCGCACTAAAGCCTAATGGAGCAGTGAATCCAGGGAAGATATTAAGATATTAATCTAAATTACCTTATACTTATGTTTATGGCCTGCATATTGTCACTGGTGAGTTTATATTTTTCATAGGCCTTAATTTTGACATAGTAGACATAATGGATACACAATTGTACTTAGTTTAATACCACTTATGTTGCCATTCATAATCACATGGATGACAAGAGATTTAAGACTTCTTTAGAGTTTGTCAGTAATGTATTTTAAACCTATTAAATGAATATAAATATCAGCTAACAATTAAACCTTTACATATTTCATAGGACAATTTAAAAAAAAGGTTTCACTTTCATTGTCAGTAAAGATCATTTGTGTTATGGTAAAGAAAGATAAATATTTGGCTTTAATCATTAATATTACCTTAAAATAATGTGTAATACTTTGAAGTTTAGCAAATATGTGACTTAATTATCATTCATTAATTCAATATCTAAGCTGCTCAAACCTAATTAAGGTCATAGGGAGGCTGGCAGACACTAGTACACAAAATATTTACACATTGCCTACCTACGTCACAAAAACGTAAAAATACTCATGGGGAAACCTGACCAGGTAATGGTAAATATCCAGGTACTCCACACTTTCAAAGGGCCATTTCAAAGGGCTGTTAGTCCACTAAGTGCTATGTACTATTCATGCAAGAAATGATCAGATTAAACACAGTACATTACTATTAATAATATAATTTTAACCAATAAAGCACTCAGAAAGCACCACAACAAGCACTTGCAATAATTACATACATACATACATACACACACACATATATACACACACACACACACACACACGTGCAAAAAAAAGAAATTCTTGTTTTCAGTAGGTGGAGTTATATATGTAAGCATTACGGCTAGGACCTTATAAAATTTGTGAAAGATTGACCAAAGTATGTTTAATTTACTTCAACTTAAATGCAACTTCCTGTTACATGGTAAAACATCAGAAATTTAGGTGTCACAACAGCCACATGCTATGATGAAAACTCAAGCTGTGATAATTCATAACTTTCATGATAATTTTCATAATTCATACCTTTCATGACTTTTAATTCATATTGTGTTTAAGACGGCATAGCCCACATGTTTGTTCAGATAAGTTTGGAAGAAATAGTTTGTTAAAATATGAAGTCAAAAAATAGCCAAATGGCCAACTTCCTGTTGGGTTTACGATATTGGTCCAAGAGGCTTTTTTGTTATTCCTGGAATGTTATTCAAGCCTGCTAGAGTTTATATAGGTGAAAGACACTGTGGGGGCTGACTTTATGAAATTTTCTAGGGGGAGCTATGGAGCCATTTTGTCACCCAAATGTGCCAGAACCATAAAATATTAAATACTCCCCATTTCCACATGTGTCTGCCAAGCTTTGTGAGTTTTCTACCATCCCAAGTTTTCTACCATCACGTCAAAGGTCTGCATTCCCTGCTTCACCAGAATGACACAGTTCAAGGTGATATTCACCACACATTACCATCAATTTCTTTAGACTTTTCTGACCAATTCTGAAAAGCATCAGGTAAAGAAAAAAAAGCAGGCATCAATACATGCGGCACCTAAAAACATACATGAGCATATTTTTTTTGCCAGTCACCACGAGCTTGTTCATTGTACGTAGGGTTTAGAGAAAAATGCTTAAATTCTCTATTAAATTAGTTTTTTTTTTTTTTTTTTTACTATGTAAAGCTGCTTTGTGACAATGTCAGCTGTAAAAAGCACTATACAAATAAAACGTTCCCTTATCCAGTAGGTGGTGCTATCACATTTACCAGACATGTAAAATAAATGTTAAGACTGGGACTCTAATTTATCATGTAAACTTTGGAATGTTATATTGTAGGTGTGTTTATGGTAGAAACTTTTTTTCACAGTGACATTTTAAATATTTTAGAAAATTTGCTGCAATGCCACACCCACGCCCTATTATGAATGTGGACTCAGTTAGAACATTCCTTTCAGAACTGAACATGAAAATATAACAAGTTAATTTTTTTCGATTTTCTTTGGCTAAAAGGTGATGCTATGACTTTTCCTAGACATGCTGTAATGTACGTATGAATTACATTCACTTTCAATACTCTGCAAAATTAAAAAAAAAAAAAAAAAAAAAAAAAAAATCATTTTGATCATTTTTGGTCTCTGACTTGCGGTATGAGCTCAATTAATTTTAAGCTCAGTTTGTTCAAATAGTGTGCAAATCAACGAAACAGCAAAAAAATGTCAGTTTTGACCCAAAATTGCCAACTTCCTGTCTACCTTGTAACATGGGTGAAAAAGGCTTTTTTTGTGCGTGTTGACATTTTTGTCAATGGACATCAGAGTTTCTTTTGTGATTCTAGGTGGCACTATTGCTACATGTCACCCAAATACCATTTAAATGTTTGCCAAACTTTATATGTCTGCTAAAGATGGGGCTGCTGCGACAACATATGCATGAGTTGTAGCAGATATTTCAAATATTAAAATTTATGATCCTGCAACAACACAACAATCCGGCATCTGTACCTTTATGGAGTACTCAAAACTACCAAATTGTAGAGTGTACAATGCTGCACATGATGTTTGTGTAGGTAGCGATGCAATTTGCACATTGCAAGAACTATCTAAACGGACAAGTTAGGAAAATTAAAAACATTAGTTTATTATGAGGTGAAAAAAGCCAGTCGGCAGATTTTTTAAATTCATTTATTTTTTTCGCTTTGTGACAACAATGGTTAAAAATTGCTATTACCATTTCTCTATTGCTTATATACTTACCTATACGAATAGAAGAACTCTGGCTTTGTTTTTCAGTCGCTTTATCATCATGATGGTGAAAGTGATCTCTATACACTGAAAAAAAAAAACAAAAAAAAAAAAACCCAAAGAATTTTCACAACAATCAATTGATAACATATTGCATATCATTATTGAGCAAAAATTTGTAATTAAATCACTGTGACCATGCTCTAACCTGATTGGTTCTCAGCATGCAGAAGGCAAGATTTAAAATCAATCTGCACAAGGAGGGCAGGGCAAAGGATGCTAAAGTCATTAACAGAGAGAGATGATTCTTGAGACATGCCATGCATCTGCAGAATCGTGGTGGCATTCTGGCACTGAGATATACAGAATGGTCAGAAAGTACAAAAAAAAATGCATTATTTATCAGTTTCCCTCAGATTTGCACTTGCTTTCAGCAAGGGCTGAATTTCATCACTTCATATGAATGTGTATGTATGAATAGTGGAAGCAACTAAGCGTAGTTTTAGAGCCCTTTGGATTTTTTTATACCTGTGCCTACACATCTACTCTGTTCTGAAGCATAGCATGATGTAGGACTGCAGAAACTAATCAACAAAACGTGTAAAACTGGACAATAAACAGTTGGAATCTGACTGAGGAAAGAATACCAGTTTTTTGAAAGGTGTTATGAAGCATGCTGTGGTACACAGTCACTAAAGCAGAGTACATTACATCAGATTTCCTCTAAAGGAACTCTCTACATTACTCTGCAGTGTTGGACACAAAAATTGTTCCCATGTTAGTTTTTCAATTTACAAATCATTAATTTGTGGTTAATGCTAGAAACCGAAGAAGCACAAAGACCCTGGAGAAATCTTCTTAGATGTTCTGTGGTAGTATTAGTTGATTGAAACATTGCAAAGACACATTTTAAAATATTTTTGGTATTTACCTCTTGACTGAAGTTATTATAGCTTAAGGGACTATGCTCATCCTGGTCATTCTGGTCATCCAGGTTGCGTGTAGACGTGTTCTCAGTGTGGGATGTGTCGTTGGGCTGGGAAGAGTTTGAGACCATGAGGATGTTGTCTGCACTGTGTTCTGCCCAATGTGATTTGGTGACATAAGATGGTGTGGTAAGGACTGCAGAGGCATCAGACTCTCTTTTTATGTAGAGATTGTGGTGAACATCTGATTGACTCTTCTTCAAAATAGAGTCAGGATGCACACTGGAGGTTGAGTCACTCTTCTCCACACTGGAAAGATCAACATCTTTCTTGCTGCCAACAGAAGGTGCATGTGACACATGTTTGTGTGAATGTGTTAGTGAGGGAGTATATGAATGTGTATGTTCATATTGGTTTCCATGGTGTTGCACTGTAACTCTCCTGATTCGATCTAATCCCAAGCCTTCAAGCAGCCTTCGCAGACCAGACAACGAGATGGTCCCATTCTCACCATACTTCAGAAAAAGTGCATGCAGATGATGCTGTTGTGTTCTCTCAGCTAAAAGACAGTTTGTCTCCACCACAAGAGGGTCACAGTTACCATTTGCTCCCAACAAGTAGGATCTGTACAGCAGCAGACCAATCATCAACTGGAACCGTATACACATTGCCATCTGTTGAGCAGTAATAATTGTTGAAACATTAATAAGCAAGTAAAAGTTTTAACTTGATAAAACTGAGCCTTTCATTTTGTTGGCTATATTAAATCATATTATATATTTAAACTATAGTAAACCAAGTATGAAGAAGTCTGATTTTACATGTGTATGGTGCACTGTAATAGACATATTTTACTGCCTCATGGGCAGCAGTCAAGTTTAGGCTCCTTTTAGGCCCTTTTTAATATATTTTGTAAATGATTATTACTTGTGGAAATGGCTGGATTTTTCATGTAATACCTACATAAAATGTACAGAAGACCATTTTCAGCAAAATTAAAATCACCCTTCTTTAGGTTAATTGAATATCTGGAGAATTAGCATTCGTGGGTTTGATTATAGACAAAAAATGGCCAGAAAAGGAACTTTCTTCTGAAATTTATCAGTCTATATTTGTTCTGAAAAATTAAGGCTCTTCTACACAAGAAACTGCCAAGAAACTGAAGAGCTCAGATCTCTGCCTACTTCCTAAACAGAACAGTACAAATTGGCTCTAACCAGGATAGAAAGAGAAGTCTGAGGAGACAGTGCACAACAAGGTTACAAATATTTTTTGCTTGAAATAATTTTTTCCTTTAAAGTTTGCTCTTTTTTAAAATTTGCTGTTATTACAGCCTTGCAGACAAATGGCATTCTAGCTGTCAATGTTTAAGTTAAGATGCAGAGATTTCACCCCATGCTTCCCGAAGCACCTCCCAAAAGACTGGCTTGATGGGCACTTCAGTACCATGCAGTCAAGCTGCTTTCACAATATCTCAATCAGGTTGAGATCCAGTGACTGCACTAGACACTCCACCATTGACAGAATACCATCTACAATGATGTGATAGCCTTCCTTTTCCAGATCCATTTTACACTGTACAAATCTCCCATTTTACCACTATCAAAGCACCTGCAGATCATTGCATTACCCCCACAATGTTTGACAGATGATAGAGCACTTGTTTTAGTCTACAATCAAACCCAGAAATGCAGATTCTCCAGAAATTCAACTCACCTAAAGAAGGGAAATTTTATTACTACTTTAATCGGAACAACAGTTTTTATCTGTGCTGACATAATTACAAAAGGTTTTATAAATATTAATTATTATTTTAACATGATAAACTTGATTTAGTGAACAAAATGTACCATTGGAACACAAGTAAGGAAGAGAGGGGTTAGTTGGTACAAAACTTTTCTTTGTTAAGTTGCCCAGTGCTTCCACTAGCAATTTAGAAATAGGGGATGTCCCCCTTTGTCATAACATTTTGGGCGGTGGCGGGCTGTCACTACTCATGAAATGGAACCGTACATCATAAGATCTTATGTTCTCGCAAAATGTTGAACCTATGTGTCATATATGACAATGATTCTTTTCAAGAAAATATATGTTTTTCACCAAGACAACTTATAGAAACAAAAGCAAATAAATAAAATTTATAAACTGTTAGAGAGTAAAAATTGGCGGGTTTCAAACTGGGTTAAAAATACTCGCTCGTGCACCTGCGCTTCTCTTAACTGCCTGAGCTAATATTGCTGCGCGTCAAAACGGTAAATTCTCTTTACTTGTACTTTCTACCCCAAAAGCACAGCTAGACCCATGGTAATGTTTAGTCACGACTTATCTTGGCTGTCCGTGTTATGTCCTTGTCCAAACTGAACCAAAATCTCTGGACCGACCCATCTCTATTAAAGAAAACAGCACTAAATACGCCCCTTCAATCACATGCATTTGTTGATACTGCAGAGAAATCCTCTCTCATTAACATGCAAGATGGATCCCTCATTGCCAAGGGACAGAGGGAAGGCATTGGGGAGACAAACAGGAAGGACATGCTGGGGGGGGGTTAAGGAAAGAGAGAATGAGAAAGGGAGAGGAGGAAGTAGAGAGATAACCAGGAAGCGAGGCAAAGAGGGTAGGAGGGAGGGAAGGATATAGAGAAATATTCGCCTGGCATAATACCACATGTAACAAGTGATGCAATTCATAGACTTCCACTTGTTAATATCATTAAACAACTTTGAAAAATTTGAAACAAAATTCTGTTCTTTACAGTAGACCTACTCTCCATTTCACAGGACAAATGACTGATATCTTTCCTTAAATAATTACTGAATTATGAAAAAAGTTCACAGTGTCCACACCAGTTTTTACCATTATCACAAAACAGAACAGTAAAGACAAACTTGAATAGCGGCAAAGAGTGTACAGCTTGGTAATGAAGAGGGCATTCAAAAAACTGGATCCAACATAAAACTATCAAGTTCTAAAGAGAATAAGTTATTTCTAAGCATTCTTCGTGTATTCATAGTAACAGTACGACATGGTATTTGTGTGACATGCTACATTTTCAAACTTGTATGTTTTTCATATGAAAACTCAGACCATGCTCCCTGTCTTTCATCCACCATGCTGCCCTACATCCTGGTACTTTCTACAGAGCTGCCATCCACAGGTCTTTGTTGAAACTACCCTTACTTGACCATATACCATTGTGATGATAACAGTAAAGAGAGGTGTTCAGAAAACTCACAGACAAATGGAAAAGTTTCATAAAATCATTTCACTAAAACACCACTGTATTTCTTATTTGTTTTTCCATTAAAATAAATTCATAGAATAAAACAAACATATTTTGGAGTTTAAATAATAAATGTATAAGCTATAATGGTCATCAAATTTACAAGGGTTCATTTTGTGGTGTGGACAAATGTAATATTAAAAAAAGTAATACTGCAGATAATTTGGAAGTAAAACTGTGCATATGACTGAAGTCAAATGTTCTTACTAGTGAGACATTTATGATTTTGCTATTGTATGCATATTCTAATGCAGTTTTACGTGACGGACTTTTCTTTACCATTAATTGACTGAAAATGACCCACACATAAACACCCACACCCAAACAAACACACAAAAAAACCACCCACAGACACACAAACACCCACACACACCAAAAAACACAAACACAACCAAATACAAACACACAAACCAACAAACCCACACACAAACACACACACCCAAACAAATACACAAAAAAACACCCACAAACACCCACACACACCAAAAAACACAAACACAACCAAATACAAACACACAAACCAACAAACCCACACACAAACACCCACACCCAAACAAATACACAAAAAAACACCCACAAACACCCACACACACCAAAAAAACACAGACACACAACCAAATACAAACACACAAACCAACAAACCCACACACAAACACCCACAGACACAAACACACAACCAAATACAAACACACAAACCAACAAACCCACACACATACACCAACACACAAACGCAAACACTCAAACACCAACACACACACCAACAAACCAACACACCCACACACACACGCAAACAAACACATACACCAACAAACACACGCAGACAAACACATACACCAACACACACATACACCATCCTACACATACACCAACAACAAACACACAAACACCTACAAACCAACAAACCCACACACATACCAACACACAAACAAACCCACACAAACCAACACCAACACACACACCAACAAACACTAACACACAAACAAACAAACGCCAACACAAACACACTACGAGTAATACAAGTTTCTTTTTTTTTTTTTTTACAATCTATTTTTAACGTGGCATGGGTGCTGAATCTTTTTACTTATTTATTTTAAGAGTACTAGATTTATGTTATTAATTCATCAGTGGTGGGTGAGTGAGTGAATATAAAACCAGGTGTCAGGAGCATCTCAGCTGTTAAACAACGTAACAGAGGGCATGTTCACCATTAATGAAATTTATGGCCATTTAAATATTATTTATTATACAAACAGGGAGTCCCTAAAACCAACGATGAAGGAAAGGGAATGACGAATGACAACAGCAAGAATAACGAATGGTGGCCAGTACCGCAGAAATCCCTCTTTCTTCACCATGCCACAAAGCGAATGACAGACTTAACACCTAGAATAACACTTTAACCTGTAATACAGCTCATATTACCTTGTTCTACACCATGCCACAAAGCGAATGACAGATTCAACGCACAGAATAATACACATTGACGTAGAACAAAGCTAGCATAACTTGGCATTCCTTGATCTACGTCGCGACATTATATTTTAACTGAAGAATCTAATAAAAAAAACATGATTTGCAGGATCTGAACATAGAAGCAGATGTATTTTGAATCGGGTTGATTGTTACAAGACTGTATTAGACTGGAATATACCTGTGTATTTAAGTGAAAATGTAGTGAATAAAATGTTCGAGAAAATGGATTTTTTAAAAGCTGCTTTGTGGCTATTGTTACTAAGCTGAAAGTTGTGAATGACTAAGCTGAAAGTTCTGTATTTTATGTGGCTTTTTTAATCACTGCCTTACTAACATGTTTAAATGATGAAAATGGTGCTGCATATGTATATGAGGTTCTGTGTATTTAAGTAAAAATGTACTTATTAAAATTGTGCTAGGAAATGAATTACTTTTTTTCTACCTGATGTAGCCTACAATATTCTCACCAAACTGACAATGTTTAATGTGAAATAATGCAGCCTACACAACTTAAAAATAAAAAGAAACACATTCATACTTGATAAAGATCCACACTCCAACCCAAACATTCACTGTCAAAATGAGTCATTAGTAATGAAGTAAAAGTAAACAAACAGATATCGCGTAAACTTTGGTTTTACTGTTGCAATCAAAGGCTACAGAAATATATGGAACTGCAAAAAATCTGATCACAATATTAAATAAACTGGACCAATAGGAGGCCTTGATAAAGAGGACACAATAGACATTAATTTAAAATAGTTTTGGCTGGTGTCACCAGATAACATGGATACCCGTGTAATCTTGTGACAGTGAAAATAAATATGAATCGTGTTATGTTTTCGGAAGAGAATTTATAAGCATTGATTATGCATTGCTTCCTCTCTGCAGCGGTGGCACAGATCGATAAGTGTTTTGTTGCTCTGTTGATGATTTTTTAATGCAGAGGCCCAGGTTCGATTCCCACTGCGCTTATTGCAATTATCTGGAAGTTTATGTTTGTGTTCATTTTGTTTATATTTTTTTAAAACATGGCATATGTTACACTTTATTTTACAGCAAAGTGGAGCACCAGATTTCACTTTGAACGAGAGTAGTCGTCTTGATGAATTTTCAGAAGTCACCAGTTAACATGTAAACCAGGTAAACTGGAACACCGGCATTTGGTACATTCTCTTCCATTTTAATTCAGTCGTTCGTATATTTGTTTCAGAAATTGTAATGAGTGTAAGGCTATTTGTAAAACTGTCTCCGAGTTCTTTCATGTGTTTCACGTCTTGTAAATTTGTTCTCTAAAATGTAAATTTGTTTTGTCCTCAGTGAGAGTGTTTTGCTAATGTAAACTTGTTTTCTTAAAATGTAAAAATGTACATTTGTTTGACGTTCGTAAAAGTTTTTTTTTCCTTTTCTTTTTCAACCTCACACTTGGGAATTTGGTGCTGCACTTCCCAGCCACCGTACGAATTACTTGCCGTGGTTGCAATGCAACAAACAGTAGGCTCAGGCAAGTCCGCTTTTTCTCCTATAATGACGAGAAATCTTCTAATGTTACCTTTTCAGACTGCTTTTCTGAAATAAAAGTGTACTATTATTATCGTTGCTGCAACATTATAAATAATCGTTACTTTGACCACTGTATTTTGTAACATTACATGTAAACCTAACACAAACGCTAAAATTACAGTCGGTGCAGATTGACAAACTTATTGTCCCGTCATAGTTTTGGTGTGAGTGATTGCAGCCGCTGAAGACCTCCAGCAGTAGTTTTGGGGTCACTGATTGTAGTCGTTGCAGATTCACAGAACTTGTATTGATTTAGTGACACTACGTACACCACAAAGCTAACTTCCTACCGCAGAAATGTTGTGTTGCCATTAACATTAGGAGAAGCTGAATCGATTTTGACCAAAGTTCCCTCAAAAAACCCCGAAAGCATCATTACAGAGCCACCTGTCTATCCACTCGGCGGAGAAGTATACCTGTATAAATGTGCTTCTAACAAAGCTGCCCAAAAAATGGACTTTGATCAGTATAGATGGATTTCAAAAGGGTCAAACAATCACAATGACAGAAAGAAGACTAACATATTAAAAAGGTATTCCTACATAAAAGATGTTGAAGTATGGGTGAAAAATAGAGGGGGAAAAAAGACGATATCAAAGTGCTGAAAGATGATGTGGAACAGTTGCTGAATTCTGCTGAAATCACAGAATTTGACAAAAAGTATGAAAAGCTGCATATTCGTTGGAGTAAGACTTTCCTAAACTATGTGGAAACTTACTTAAAGAACGAGATCAAACACCATGCCTGCAACCACGTCACATCACAATTTGCAGCATTTGCTGGTAATGTCACCCCTACAAACAACCTCAGTGAGTCTTTTAACAAAATCCTTAAAGAACAGGCGAACTACACTGAATGGCCAGTCAACACCATGGTATTAACACTGTACTAATTACAGAACTATTACCTGTATGAGTTTGCCAGAGGATACAAAGGCATGGAAAATTATTGCCACAAGGAAACCCAGAGATGCAGATGTAGAATTTACAGATGTGTTAATTCAAATCCGTGGCAAACATAAAACTATTAAAGAGGACCACACTGCATATAATTGTGTAGAAAGCAGACCTTACGCACAACACAAAAGGCCATGGCACGTATTTTGGTAGAAAGGCGGCATATAAGCTTTAGTGTGCAGACATCATCTTTCACGACGATAAACGTGAATGAAAAAGGGCTAAGTGCCGTTAAACTTTTTCCAAAACCTGCAACTTGTACCTGACTTTGCTATCATATTATAGCAGTACAAATGGCACTAGGTGTGGATGCTAATCAAGGGAAATACAGTCTGTCTGTCATGAGAAAAAATGCCCTTGGGAAGGAAAAGAAGTCTGGTCGTAAAAAACCCAGACCACATGATTACGACTATCTTGTAGAGCCGGCAAACGATTCTGTCTTAGCTGAATCAGGGGAAAGGCAACTAATTCTTGGGGATGTAAGTCTACCAGTCAACGAAAGGCAAACCTCAATGTCACTACATGACACGGCTCTGATGACGTCTACACCTGCAAAGAATCCTTCCGGTGATATTCACCCATGGGACAATGATCATACGGAATTGATTACGCAGCTAAAACACCAGATTCATACGATTCCCAGAGAAATTAAGGAGGCTCTCAAAACACGCTCCACGGCAATGGCTTTGTAGTACTTCAATCAATGAAAGCATACAAGCTATACTACAAACTCCGAAAATGAAGCTTCTTGCTTACTTTGCCCCACTTATGGATATCAGTGTGTAGCCGTGGGAATGTATGAAGTTCCAATGACCTTTATTGGTCAGAACAAACCCCTAAAGAAAGACATCAGCCTGGTTCCATTAAACTGAGACCCAGTAGGGCCTGGTTAGCACTGGTGTCTTTGGGTAGCCAACTTGTCAGAAAGAAATGTAATGCTGTTTGATTCAATGGCGAAAAGAACGTACACAGAATGTGGTAATATTTTTGCCAACATTCTGTGGAATGTAGAGGCAGCTCACAAGATTGCTAAGGTTGCTTTCCACATGTCATAGTGGAAATGCATTTTTAGCACAGATACAGTGCAACAACCAAACGATTATGACTGCGGACCTTACACCATTCTGAATGCTCACAGCATCATCACTGGACATGCTTACACAGAAAAGTGTATGAGAATGGCTACAGGCAAAAATTCTACGCCGTGTGAACATAAAGCCCTTCATTAAAAGCGCCAAATGCACGATAGATTCATCAAATACACAGGTAGCTAAACGAGATCCCTGTAGCCTGACTATTGAAAGCCAGCAAGTAAACTGCCACTTGGGGGCAGTGGTGGCTTAGTGGTTAAGGTGATGGGTTGCTGATCTGAAGGTCAGCGGTTCAATCCCCACTCACCACTGTTGGGCCCTTGAGCGAGGCCCTTAACCCTCAGGTGTATAAAAATGATAATTGTAAGTCACTCTGGATAAGAGTGTCTGCCAAATGTAATGTCATGTAATGTCCTCTATGGTGAAGGAACTGAAACTAAGTAAAAACTGGTCTGTGTGTGCTGACGATAACTGCCCCAAAGATTTTTCAGCATCTGACAAGCAAGTGATGTGCTGCAAGTGCAGAAACGGGTTTCACTAGAAATGTATACCCAGAGAGGAATTTGCACATATCATGGTGGAGAACCCGATTTTTATTTTTTTTAAGACGTCGCCAGTACTGTTACCCCTTCTCTGCAGGACTTATTTTGTAACACGTGTGGAGCGGCAACAACAACAAGGTGACATCTTCCATTGGAGTTTTACTTGTAAATTATTATGGAAAGTTTTGCCGCCGATAACCTGTTTCCATCGTCTGACAACATATTAGTTGATCTGCCTGTTGGCTCAAGATACTGCCTATTGTTAAGCACGCGGACAGAACCGGATGTGCCTCCTTGAGACAAGAGAGACGAAGTCGAGGTGTCATGTACAATTGCTAACGGAGCCCTACAGTGAGTGAGCTATTGCTTTTTTTATTTTGGGTTGTAATAGTCAGTGGGACAGAGTTACCCTCTATATCAGTAAAGGGTACCGAGTACCCAGGGCAGGTAAGGGCCTTTAGAAGCCTGTCTTATAATTTAAAAAATCATTTTAACCTTTTTCGTATCATTTATGTAAGAATGAAAAGGGCCCTGTGCAAAAAACAACTGCTTGTTAAACATAGTTTTTCTCTAAGAACAATTATTCATGCTATAACAGGGCCCTGCCACCCCTCTTGAAAAAGTGCAAATGGTACAACCCGCACGTGTAGTCAAGCGGTTGACTTGACCCAATTGATGTGACAACCCAAGGAGATAGACAGGACAGCGGTCGGTGGGCGGGCAGGAAAAGCCATGTCTTTACTCAAGAAAGGCAAAACTATCAAGTCTCAAACACAACACTCAAGAAACCATGAAAATATAACACAGAATTACAAAATATACACAATGGATATGGAATCCTTGAGAACTAGTTTATATAATAATACAAGAGTAGTGATATGTATAGTAACTGTAAAACTACTATACCCAAAAGGAATATGTACAAATCCTATAATACGGGCCCACCAAGATGGTTTGTAACCAGGGCCCAAAATTTGGTGCTACGCCCCTGCTGCATATACTGGAATTCTGTTTATATGTATAAATGATATTGGTGTAGTTACCGGGTTATAAGACAGGAGTGAAGCTAACTCAATGGGCTAGTTACACGGGATGTTGAGTTGTATCTACAAAGTAGCTAGTGTAACAATTTTATTTTAATTCCGGCTTCGTCCGTGAAGCGGGAATAAAAACTGCATGTAGGACACGCTAACTACTTAGCCTTGTAGTTGTGTAAATAACTAGACGTGCACAGCGTACCTCCCTATTACAGATCGGTTCTAGGACCAGGGGGACAGGCATCCTCAATATGATGGACATCGTTCACATTTATTTTGGTAAGATCTGGCAAGAACCTCGAAAGAAACACACTCTGGTGCAACTAGTCCACTGCTAATGTGCATCTGGTTAGGTATAGACGTTTTCAAAAACAACATGCTGTTAAGAAAACAAAATATAATTTGATTTATATGTAAAACATATATGTGGATTTTGGTCTTCATTTTGATATTATTTAATAACTTGTTTATTATGAAGTTGCCTCAATATTTTGTATTTCTTTTAATTGTATTGTAGGGCTGCACAGGCCAGTGTGAAGACAAAGAATGTGTAAGATACAATACAATCATTGATCATGATTGTAAACCATTAAAATGGTACAGACATCTGTAATCTAATGCAGTGGTTCCCAAATTTGGGGTCAGTGGGACTGCAGCAAAGGTTCAATCAATTGAACCACTTTAACCCGATTTTATTCTCTGAATAATGAATATTAAGCAGATCCTCAAGCTCGCAGCACATCACACTGGAATCTTTGTGATCTTGTAGATTTGTGATCTTGTAGCCAAATTATTACAAATGTTTAAATTTGGAACACATTTGAAAATCGTTGACAACACAAATCATCTGGCGGTCCCTGGCACAAAAAGCTTTCAAAAGGGGGTCCACCACCACATGCATATCAGTGTGGGAGTTGTTGACAATGTTTGAGAACCACTGACCTAATGTAGCATTTTTTTAAAATATATAAAATAAATAAATAAACATTTATTAATTACTGCTTTACTAGAATTAATCTTACATTTTCCTTCTTTGTAGGGCTGTGCTCCGGATTTTGACTTTAAACAGAACGGGTGTAAGTGATATGGAGGGGAACTGGGCGTACAGTGGAGCAATATGAGAAGACAAGCACTGAAAAGAGTACAAAAACTTGTGGACTCATTAGAAAATGAACAGGAAAATAAAAAATGTGATAGAAACGTGAAGGTAGGCTTCAAGATTAAGGCATCAGGTGGGTGTGAAGTGATGCACGCTGACAGTGAGGAAGAGAGTGGGCTTAGTCAAACTATGGAAGCAGAACATAGGTTTGATGATTCTGATGACATGGACATGGATCGCACAGATGCCTGCAGTGAGAGCACCTCTGATTCTTTTGCAGACACGGCCATTGAGTTTAGCATTTCTCTGATGGCTTTATCAGCCCTGCTCTGCATCCTGAAACATCATCCCTTTCTGTACAAAGATGGAAGGACATTGCTCAAAACAAAAACATACAAAATTGAGACTTTAGCAGGTGGAATATTTCACTATTTCGGTATAATGAATGCATTTCACAGGATTCTGGATAAGGTTTGGTCTTTTCCCCCAGATAGACACACCTTTAGACTACATATCTAAAGTTCATGCATGTTGCAGGGGTACAGTGGTGATTGGCCTTTTTTGTGTCAATTCTAACCCTATTTCTTTGTCAGAATAATTGCAGCATCTGGTGAATGAATTAAAAACGCTGAGCAGGGTTTTTGTTTTTAGGGGGAAAGACATTTTTTTTGATTGTCAGATCTGTTGTGTGTGATACACCAGCCTGAGCCTTTATCAGAGCTGTTAAATCAGATAATACAGATCATGGATGCGACAAGTGCCATCCTCTTGTACCTAAGGATGTGTTGAAGTCTCAAATCTATGACAGTTTTATACTTTTGTCTGTTGGTGTGTACATTTTAGTGAGCTCGAAATATTGTTGGAGAATGAATGACTTTGCAAACTCTTTACTGGTTTCATTTGTTGAACACTTTGGCTGTCTTTATGGACAAGAATCTTTAGTTTACAATATACATGGTCTTGTGCACCTTACTCAGGATGTCAGATTGCATGGTAATTTGGATCTCATTTAAGTTTCTCCATATGAAAATTTCTTGGGGCAACCTTAAAAAATGGTTAGGGTGCCATGGAATGCCCTGACTCAAGTGATCCGCAGGTTATCTGAAACCGATCGTGTCAACTCTAGTCCTGATTTTGTTCTCAGAGAGATACGTCATATAGGTTGAAACATGAAGATGGGCCAGTGCCACAGTCAACTAGTGGAGAAGTTTAACACCAATTTAAATTGCTGTCCATTGATGGGATAACTATCAAACCTTCAAGGAGAGATTCATGCATCACAATAAGGAACAAAGTGGTTTTGATTGAAAACTTTGTTATTGATGGAGGAATAGAATACATTGCAGTCCAAGAATACAGATGGAAGGAACCACTTTGTACATCCATTTAATTCAAGAGAGTTAGGAATATGCAAAGTTTCTAACCTGTCCACGAAAGTTAAGTACTGTCAGATGTAGGAAAGTATATAAAAGTACATCAGATTGGCTTATCATGATGACTTTGCTGTTGTTCCCCTCATACATTCAAAGCAGTGGAGTAGCAGGAGTGTGTGCATGTGTCTGTGTGCATCAGGGCAGAACTCAGTAATACAGAGAGCAGAGGAGAATTGCGTGTCTCCTCCAATATAATGTTTGGGGAAACACTGACATTTATAGCCAGGCATTTTGCAGGCCACAAAATAAGAACCGGGCTGTCTGTCGAGTAGCTTTGGAGTAATGCATCTGAAATCTTTATTTATTCCTAATTCCTGAAGAACTTATTCCACTTAAATAAACACCAACATAGGAAGCAATCCAAACACAAAAAAGAAATCTAATGCTGATTATGCTACTTGC
The DNA here is from genome assembly GCA_030014195.1 of Neosilurus mollespiculum. Classification (NCBI taxonomy): domain Eukaryota; kingdom Metazoa; phylum Chordata; class Actinopteri; order Siluriformes; family Plotosidae; genus Neosilurus; species Neosilurus mollespiculum. Next base: position 19,407 of record JAQMYF010040218.1, read on the forward strand.
AGAGTGCACCATACTCCTGAGCTGGACCAGAAAGGCCAAGGGTCCCATAGCCTACACCAGGGAAGCATTTCATCGCCTGACCTGCACCAGAGAAAGACTGTTTCCTCTGAGCAAATCAGTTGATAAGGTGACCACAAACCAGTCTTCATACATGTGAGTATTTTACTTTATTCATAGGCAGTGCTCTGCTTTTGACTTAACACACTTTTGTAAGACTTGTTGTTTAATTAGTTATCCATTAATTATTTTTTCTTCCTAGCACTCCTGCGAAATATTCTTACAAACCAAGAGATGATGACGGACCGGGTGAAAATCATTTTCAGAACTGTCCAGGGCTTGAAATCTGCAGCTGCAGAAGAGCTAGATGTTGAACCAAATCTGCTGCCATTAGCTGATCTCCAGTCTGTTTAAAACCTGGAGGAGCGGCTCAGAAATAGTCCTGACATACAAAACCAACTGGTAAGAATGTCATGTCAGTTAAACTTAGGGAGAAAAAAAAGTTATGTTTTAATGCTTACCATGTTCTTGATTAAATAGGCTTCAAATAACATTGCTTGGACATACAGTATAAAATTGAGAAACTATTTAGTCTATGGAAATGTTGGATGTCTAGGGATGTTGTGATTGGTAATTTTGTCTTGAGACTCACTGACTCCCTCACAGAGACTGCAGTTTTTATTTATTTCTAATTGCTGGATTTACACTGCAGGCCTTGATGCGCAGTCCTGAATTGTTGGCCTATATTAGATTTTTAAAAATTTATTTTTCAGAATAAGTGTGACATAATCGTCTCACATCGTGAGCCACGGTTCAAGAAACAGAGATGCGGATTACTAAATGGCTCCGAAATGCACCGGATAGGAATGGTGGACGGAGTGAACGAATGAGAAGAAAGAAGCAGTGATGGATTTAGGAATGACAGGCGGTGCAAAATGCCAAGCTGTTCATTGATGGTAAAAAAAAAAAAAAAAAAAAAAAAACAAAAGACAAAGTTCTGTGTTTATACTGTTAAGGTCTGATGGTGTTCCAATGCAAAATGTGTTTTTTTTCTTGTACTACTGGTGTTCTAGTCATGTTTCAGTTTAAAGTTAAATGTTTTTTGAATTTGATGTTTTAATAATTGATTTTTATTGAGTGATTTTTATATTTTTATTTAATATATATTGTTATTTAGAATAAGGTATTCAAAACAAAATAAATGTCATTTGTATAATTGTATCACCGATATTGATGCATTTTAATCTGGGCTGAATACGGCACGTTATTGCACAGTTTGATTAAGGTTTACATTAGCCTAACATCTAGTGCCAGTGTTGAAATTGTTCTGGGTCAGCACAGGGTGACCAGTGTGTCTGCAGCTGGCCTCTCTGGCTAACCAGATCTGGGCTACCAAAGGGCCGTCATTCTTTGCAGTATATGGGCCGAGTGTAAGTCCACTGTGTGGGCCAGAACCGGGACAGACCAATTTTGCTATGTGGGAAGCCTGTGAACACACCCATCAGACACTGACTAGAAAGTGGCGAACAATTTGGGTGACCATTTGTCTTCTGTGGTTTTTGCCGTAAATAACTCTGTGTCTGCCTACCATGGGTATTCGCCTTTCAAGGTGGTCTACTGCCATTGCCCATGTTATCCAATGGCACCTACCACGGCCTACCTCAATACACAAAACGGAAGGTAGACCGTAGTGTGCGAGTTAATACACAGAACTTGGGCATACAGTAGTGCACTGTGAAAAGAGCAGCTACCAAGGAACAAGACAATATGTTACAGTGTGCTAACGAGAATTTGCATCTCCTACAGCTCACCACAGGTGACTACATGCACTTTGACAAAAGCTTCAAAAATATAAATAAATAAATAAATAAACAAACAAACAAATAAACAGTGGTCCTTATGCTGTGGATGAACTACCAAGCTGACGTATTGTCCTTCTATGGGATCCTCTCATTAAAGCTGGTTATGACGGGACGGACTCATATCAATCGGTTCATAAGTACCAACCTACTCCACAGTTGTACTTTCCCTCAACAGGCACTTCTCATGAGCAGCCAGCTGTCTCTGACGTACCGATGCCATCAGAGCCTCATTCGGTATGAAGCATGTCTTCTGAAAGTTCGTTGGACTCGGTGTCTGTCTGACGTACCCTTGTTCAATGCAAACGTGTCAGATTTAGGGGATCAGACCAACATGTCCCTTCACATTTACTGAATTCTATTCTATGGCAGGTTTTCAGTGTTGTACGGTTTCATATGTATTTTTCTTACGATGTGGAAAATTGTGTGTTCTGTGATACCCACCTTTGGCGCTTCGCTCAGGATTGATATGTAACAGTCTCTACATGTTTCGATCTATTCTGTAGTGATTATCTGTAGGCTACAGTTACATGTTCTTTGGAATGATTCTGAACGCAGTTGGTGTTCATTTCTTTTCTCGTGATCTCGTTTGATTTTCACAGTTTTCTTGGAATCTCTTGCTGGGTGACTTCTCGGGATTAGATTTTCTTTTCTTTATATCTTTGTTATTGAATGTGGCTACTGCTGAGGCCCTGAGCATATTTTCCATAGTTTTTTCTGTAATCTCAATATTTTTGTCATATGTCGGGCTACACTACACCAGTATAAAGAGTCTTTTTCGAGTACACCACCTCAGGAGGTTTGGGCGGTACTGGAGGTAAAAATGTGCGCTATTCCGCGTGTTAAGGCTGTTATTCGCATTTTGGCATGGTGAAGGAAGAGGGATATCAGCGGTACTGGCCACCATTCGTCATTAGTTTTAGGGACTCCCAAACCATCACACCGCATTTCAATCCATCTCCTTTTCCAAAAATTAAATGACGTGTAAAACAGAACCAGGTTCTCAGCCACCGCTCGGTTCTCCCCGGCCTCGCACATGCAGTCGAGCTGTTCTTTGTTGTTGTTGTATTTTATTATTATTATTATTATTATTATTATTATTATTATAATCTTTGAAGTCGACCAGCAGGATAGCAGACCATGAAAACACTCACCTGAACAGAATCCACTGCTGTACAAAAGAAATCAAGGACCTTTTCCACTGGACTCTTAAAGATTAAACCTTATTAACACGTCACGGAGCCACTTCCTGTTCCTGTTGTTCTTCTTCTGTGTTGTTTCATGGCAGACAGCATCCTTATAGTTGCATTGCTGCCCTCTTCTGGGTCCATCTATTATTGCATTTAAAATCCTTTTAATAAGTCCAGTCTCGCTCAGAAAAGGAAAAAGCCCTCATTTCCCCTCTCCACTTGACCCTATAGCTACACTACTTTTGCTTAAGATTTCTCTCTATCTTAATCCTGAGATAGGTTCCTCTATCTCTGAAATGAACATGCTGTACTGTCTCTAGCCCAGACAGTCCATTTTAGTCTAGCCCAGACTAGACATAGTCCATTTTCATGTTTTCCTAAAAGGAATAATGTTTATGGCCAGTTCGTATTCGAGACATAATGACTTCATCCTTTCCCTTCTATCCTCTCCCACAAATACTTACTGGGTTATTGACTTTAGCAGCTAATGAGAAGCGACGTCTTTCCTTGTACTCCTTCTCCCAGTACTGTTGCCATTTTAGGTTTCTAATCTTCCAAACAATACACGGCAGTGGTGGCCCGGTGGTAGGGTTCTGGGTTACTGATCCGAAGGTCGGGGGTTCAAGCCCCATTACCACCAAGTTGTCACTGCTGTCCCCAGTGCAGCTAACTGAGGTATCAAAGGCTGGCCATGTCTCTCTGTGTCTGTGGTGAGGGGCATGTGAAAGAACCATTGCTGATTTCCCAAAACAGTAGGCTGCATTGCGTTGGCCTGGCAATCTGTCTGCCCTCACCCTGAGATGGCTGGGCTGAGATGTGCGCCAACCTCTCTGTGACCCTAATTAGGATTAAGTGGTTCAGAAAATGAATGAATGAACAATACATTTACCCTCTGCTTTGCAGAGGTTAACTCTTTGAACCTGTGTTATTTTTTTAACAGCTTTTTTGGCCAACTTATCCACCATTTGCTGGAATTCCTGTATGTGCTGGAACCCACATCAGTGACATCTCCACACCATTCCTTGCTACCTCTCCAAGTGCCATCAGAGATGAGGTCTTGTCGACTCTTGGATGAACCTTTTCCAATACTCTTGATTGCTGATACAGTTACTGCACACCACCACTTTATGATTTTACATCTGTTTTGTCCACAGTATTGCCAATAAAATAGCATATAACTGTACTGTGTATACATTCAGATAATCAGAAGTTCTCTTATATGATTCAAAATTCCAACTTTGAACTATGAAAGCTGCTCCAGTAGCATCAGTTTCTGGATCTTTTGATCCATCAGTAAAAATTAAAACATGTTCTTGGTACTTTTCCATTATATGGTCATGAAATGCACTGACTACGTCTTCATTACTATTTTCTTCCTTAACCATTAGATGCATATGAGTGACTGGACCCTGCACGTTTCCATAAGTGGGTCAAAAATAACCCAAGTTAGAATCAATGTGTTTTTATGCTACTTTTCTCATTGTTGTTAAGAATAATTGTTTGTATTTTATTTTGTATTATATTTTGGTTCACACAAGAATAATTTCATGTTTTAAATATATATGTTTTCACTTTAACATTTTTAAAACACTTTAAAAAATTGGAAAGAAAAAAAAATTATACAACAATAAAACCATGGCAAAATCTACTTTGTATGTGTGTGTGAGCATGTGTGTGTGTGTGTGTGTGTGTGTGTGTGTGTGTGTGTTTGTTTGTGAGAGAGAGAGAGTGAGAGAGAGAGAGAGAGAGAGAGAGAGAGACTGTCCAGGCAGTTAGTCTCTCTTCTCTTGCCTTGTCTCCTTACTGTATGCAGTTGTGACAAACTACCTGTCTCTGACTGTGATCATTGCATTTCCCACACCAATTGCTGACTCTTTCATCTTTGTTACTTGGGCAGATCTGACACCTTTTTCTCTTCAAAAGACATGGTCTGCTTTTTTTCTGTGGTTGAGTTGTGGCTTTTGTCACCCCACACCTTCCCATTGCTGCAATGATCGGGGTTTACAGTTTTTGGGCAACCTTCATGTGGATTTCTCATTTGTGGTGTTACAAGCTCCTTTGAGAGCTCAGTGAGGAAGAGCTGTCATACACTGGTGATACCACTCTTGAATACAGGGTGCTAAGCTGTGAAAAGGGTGTAGGCATTCAAGGTGGCGATGTCAAGTATGTTGTACCACAGTACCATGGGCCACCTCTGTGTTTGATGCTTGCAGGTGTTGGTGCCAATCATCTGGTCCTTGGTGTTGACACCGCCTTTGGTTTTGTTGTAGAATGTGATCACTTCCTTTGTTTTTTCTTTCTGCTGTTTTCATCCACCACTTTGTGCATCGTGCACAGGAGTACAACAGCCATTCCTTTCTTTCTGACATAGCTTACCATGGTTAGGCTGCCAAACTCTGTGCTGTAAACCTCCCTGGACTCGAAGCCTTCATCATAGGTGGGATGTTTGGCTTGTTCTGTTGTAGAGTCCCCACAGCAGAGAGATCCATCTACAGAAGACCCTGTGCAAGAGGCACACTGATGAAAAAGTTGTCTGTGGTGATGTTGAACCCTGTGTTTCTGAATCTACTGCACAACTGCTGGACAGTGTTTTCCTCTACATCTTTCTGAATTTCTTCCCCTGGCTGTCTCCCTGTGTAAACTATTCCATCTATTGCATAGGGGGTTGCGTACGTCACAAACTAAGAAGATCTTTAGGCCAGCTCCTATTATGTAAAAAAAAAAAAAGTCTTTTGACACTGTGTGGTGCACCAAATTTATATTCCTGACAGTCACATTTGACAAGAATCAAAAGTTCCCAAGAAATTCCATAGGAAATGAATGCGGGTCATTTTTGACCCACTTATGGAAACTTGGGGTAGTAATTCAAAAACTACAATTTTGTAAAATGTACAAAGGGTCAATTAAAAAATTAGATGGCATTATATCAATAACATGTTTTTTGAGGAATAGCTGGAATATGAAATGACAACAATTTTTCATTATAAAGATATTGCAAGAAAACAACGTCACTGGGTCATTTTTGACCCACTAATGCATCTAAGGGTTAACTTTAAGCAATTCTAGGTAAATATTTGGTATCTCTAGTTGCCATGAAGCAACTGGTGGCCACAGTACTAAAGGGCATATTACTTTATCGTGCACTGTCATTTCCTTTGCCACTGTGTCTCCTGTCCACCCAAGACTTGGCAATTTTGTTACTTCTTTCTCCCAGCTTGGTTGAGTTACTATTTTGTCTTGATGATTCTGTCTCTGGCCCATTAGATTTACCCAGTAGTTAGCCTGAAGTTGTTTTCATGGCATTTCTCTTGTAATGCACATATTGGAGATGACCGCACATCTCCTGTATATATCCTACAAGCTTAGCTTGCACTTGATCCAGCCATGCCAAAGTTGTTTTGGAAGCAGACCCAACTACCAAGCTATCATATTCCATTCTTGATCTTATCAAATATATTTAAATTTGCTTTAACGATGCCATATTTCACCCCATTCTCTTCCTGCAAGACATCTCATTAGGTTCATTACGTTTTTTGCATTTTTCAACAACTTTTTTTTATATGATCTTTCCATGTAAGTCTTGGATCAAAAACTACTCCCAAGAATTTAAATCTTTTAACTTTCTCCAATGTCTTACCATACATTGATGGATTTATATGTTATCAGATTTTTTTTCCTTGTGAAGAATGTGGTCTTCTCTACAGAGAACCTAAAGCCCCATTTATTTCCTCAGTGTTCTACTTGTGTTATAGGTTCTTGTATCTTGCCTACAGTATGTTTTAAATTCCTTCCCCTCTTCCATAAACCTCCATCATCAGCAAACAATGATTTATCAATTCCTGAATTAATGTTCAAGAAGATATCATTGATCATGATAATAAATAGTTTTTGGTTGTTTTTTTTTGTGTTTTTTTTTTTTTTTTTTTTTTTTTTTTGCTATAGTGTTTTAAACCCGCAAGGGAAATTATTATCCACCCTACATCCTCTTGATCATTCCCCATATTTCGTCTATAGGAGTGGAGCTTCCATTGGAGCTACAATACTCCCTCCAGTATGTCTTATGGTTTGCCTCAAAGTTTGTTGACCTGACCAAAGCATCTGACACTGTAAGCAGAAAAGAATTGTGGCAGATCATGGTATGCCTTGGATTATCCCCCAAAATTCCTCAACATGGTCATTCAGCTGTATGAAGATCAGCACGGCCAAGTCAGACTCAGCAGTGACCTCTCAGAGTCCTTAGCAATTACCAACGGGGTAAAGCAGGGCATACTGGCACCGACTCCCTTCTACATCTTCTTCAGCTTGATGCTAAAGCATGCCACTGAAGATCTTGATGACGAGGACACAGTTTACATCAAATATTGTCTTGATGGCAGCCTGTTCAACCTAAGAAGATTACAGGCCCACACAAAGACCCTGGAGCAATTGATCAGAGACCTTTTCTCTTCTGATGTTGCTGCCCTTGTTGCCCACACAGAGACAACCTTGCAACGCATCATTACCTGCTTTGGATATGCTGCCCAGCTCTTCAACCTGGAAGTCAGTTTGAAGAAGACAGTGGCACTTTACCAGCCTGCACCTCGGGAGGAGTACCACCCTCCCATATCACTGGTGAAACCAAACTGAAATCGTTCCAACAGTTTAAATACCTGGGGTGCAGTATTGCATCTGATGCCAAGAATGACATGGCAGTAGAAAATAGATTAACAAAGGTGAACGGTACATTTGGCAGGCTGTACAAATGAGTGTGGCACAACAAACACTTGATAAAGGGCACAAACATCAGGGTGTGCAGAGCTGTTGTCCTGACCACCCTTATGTATGGCTCTGAGATTTGGGTTATTTATCGCCATCACATATGACTCCTACGAGAGGAGCACCGAAAAAAAGGTATAAGGACTGCCTGAAAAAATCCCTTCGTTCTTGTCACATAGATCATCACCAGTGGTCTACCCTTGCAACAGATCATGTCTCCTGGCGTCGTACCATCACACAAGCTATCGCCTCATTCAAAGACTCCCGAAGGGCAACCCTCAAGGAAAAAAGACAAAGGAGAAAGAACCTGATAGAATTTAATAAGAAGTTGTATTCTTTTATTAAGGATCTAACACGAGGTCCCGCTAGTGACACAAAATATGTGCGCAGGTGTGGTCTGAAGATAACAGAATGGACATGCAGGATAAAACAGGGAGTCAGATGAGAAGACGGGGCTCACTCAAACCCATGGCCATGATGCAAGATCACATGTACTGTAATTATTCTGATGTAATTTATTAAATTACTAAATTGGGAACTGATTGAATCTGTTTGATCTTTCACACATCAATGAACACAAGGAACTGGTGAGGTCTAAATAAAATGGTTCCTAACAAACCAGAACATCTTGCAACCTAACACAGATTAGACCTCTAACTGCAGCCATTGCAGATGGGCCTACTTGTCCCGAATTGGCCTTATCAGTCACGCGTGCATTTGCAGCAAACATGGACAACTTTCTTCATAAATCTTCATTCGCGAAGCCAAGCCGAGATTGGTTTGACAGCTAAAATGCGGACGTGTGTTAGAGATAGTAAAGCATGGAGCTGTACATAAAAAATTCCTCTGCAATACGTTCATTCAATGTCAAATGTCCATCCTCTTGTGAAGTGTGCTCCGAGAGTATGGTATACTGGCCCTGTTGCTATGGGCCATTAGGTTTCTGTACCACCAGAGCCAGAGCTTGGTTTACATTGGAAGCAACAGGTCGAATTCGTTTCTGGTAAGGGAGTCCGCCAAGGCTGTTCTTTGTCACCAGTTCTGTTCATAATTTTTATGGACAGAATTACTAGGTGCAGCCAAGGCATTGAGGTGTTCTGGTTTGGTAGCCATAAGATCTTGTCTCTGCTTTTTGCAGATAATGATGTCCTTTTGGCTTCATCAAGCTGGGACCTCCAGCTCTCACTGGAGCAATTCGCAACTGAATGTGAAGCGGCTGTGGTGAGAATAAGCACCTGCAAGTACAAGACCATGGCTCTCAGGCAGAAAAGGGTGCAGTGCACCCTCCAGGTCTGGAACGAGGTCATGCCCCAAGTTGAGGAGTTTAAGTAACTCTGGGTCTTGTTTACAAGTGAGGAAAGAATGGAACAGGAGATCAACTGGCTGATTGGTGCAGCCTCTGCTGTAAAGCAGAGCATGTACCAGTCCGTCGTGGTGAAGAGGGAGCTTAGCTGAAAAGCAAAGCTCTCAATTTACCAGTCAATCTATGTTCCAACCCTCACCTATGGTCACGAGCTTTGGGTATCCAGTCCGATCACGGATACAGGCGGCTGAAATGAGCTTCCTTCACAGGGTGGCGGGGCTCTCCCTTAAAGACAGGGTGAGAAGCTCATCCATCCGAGAGGAGCTCGGAGTAGAACCATTGCCCCTCCGCATTGAGAGGAGCCAGTTGAGGTGGCTTGGGAATCTAATTAGAATGCCTCCCGAACGCCTACCTGGTGTGGTGTTTTGGGTACGTCTAACCGGGAAGAGACCCCGAGGTCGACCTAGAACACGCTGAAGGGTCTATGTCTCTTGGCTTGTCTGGGCATGCCTCGGTGTCCCCTCGGAAGCGCTGGAGGAAGTGGCTGGGGAGAGGGATGTCTGGAACTCACTGCTTAGGCTGCTGCCCTCATGAACTGACCACAGATTAAGCGGAAGAAGATGATGATGTCAAAACATGCAGTCAGTCATGGAATGCACTCCAAGCGAGATGATGTCAGCGAGATGATCATACAAGCCAGATACCATTCTAGGCACATTAAACTAATGATCATACATACATGGCAATTAAAGATGCTGATAAGAAGATGAAGGATGAGTTTTACTTGAGCCTACCAGACATACTAAATAAGTGGAATCCACACAACATCCACAAGATTATGGGCAAGCATGGGCTGGGGGAGTGAAAAGATAATAGACAAAGACTTGTGAAATGTGTGACATGAATGAGCTAGTAATAGCAGGAACATTATTTCCACACAAGACCATTCACAAAGTAACATAGGTTTTGCTGGATGAAAAGACCAGAAACTAGATAGATCTTGTGTAAATTAACAAGTGGTCCAGGAACTCACTGAAAGACACAAGAGTCTACAGTTCTGCAGATGTTGGAAGTGATCATTATCTTGTAAAATCATCTAAAGAGACCACCAAGGGGAAAGAGCACCATCAGGTTTAAGTACAATATATCCAATTTGAGCAATGAAGATGTGCTAAACCAGTTATCACCTCAAAAAGTCACTACCAAGCTTTATAAGAAGATAAACCAGAAACTGATGACACACCTAGCCTGTCTTGAAATGTGAGGATTCATTTTCTGAGTGAAATATGTTCAGAGTGACCTGAAATTTAGAGCAACATGTGACTTTACTTTGCTAGATTAGACTGGCATCATTGAGTTGTCTCTGCATAGGGAAACAACAAACACAGCAGCTGGGGGCAGCTGCAGCCTAATGGTTAAAGAAGTGGCTTTGGGACCTAAAGGTTGCTGATTCGATTCCTGAAACAGCAGGAAAAATGTGTGGCTGTGGGGGGGTGGGCTGCACCTTTCCTTCCTCCACCTTCATGGCTGAGGTGCCCTTGAGCAAGGCACCTAACCCCCAACTGCTATCCGGGCACCCGAATGTGTGTGGCAGCCCACTGCTCTGAGTGTGTGATACCACACGGAGACAGAAGAATTAAACTTATACAAGTGTATTATGACCAAGTAGTTGAGCTCGGAAAGCCACTCACACATAAACTAAACTGAACGGAAATCAAACCTGCCACGAGGGGCGAACACAAACCGATAAACTCAACACAACAAA
>JAQMYF010040219.1:0-12333 GCA_030014195.1 Neosilurus mollespiculum
CTATGTAAAGCTGCTTTGTGACAATGTCAATTGTAAAAAGCGCTATACAAATAAAACTTAATTGAATTGAATTGAATTGAACTATCAGCTCCTTAATCTTGCTGACGTTCAGGAGGAGGTTGTTGTCCTTACACCATAATTCCATGTTTCTAACCTCCTCTAGGTAGGCTGTCTCATCGTTGTTTGAGATCAGGCCCACCACCACAGTGTCATCCGTAAACTTGATGATGTTGGTGGAGCTGGAAGTGGCCACACAGTTATAGGTGTATAACGAATACAGCAGGGGGCTTTGAACACAGCCCTGGGAGGCTCCAGTGCTGAGGGTGAGTGAGGGTGAGACATGGTTGCCCAACCGCACCACCTGTGGTCTGCCTGTCAGGAAGTTGGAGATCCAGAGACACAGGGATTGGCTGAGGCTCAGTATCTCCAACTGTATGGAGGGGATTATGGTGTTAAACTCTGAATTGTAGTCAACAAACAACATTTTCACATAATTCCCCTTTCCACTGTCCAGATGACTCAGGGCTGTATGATGGAGGTGTGCGATGGCGTCCTCAGTAGATCAGTTGGGATGGTACACAAATTGTAGCAGGTCCAGAGTGGCCGGTAGGGAAGAAGCGATGAAGTCTCTGACTAGCTTTTCGAAGCACTTTATTACTACTGAGGTGAGGGCCACTGGGCGGTAGTCGTTCAGGCAGGCGGGCTGGGGTTTCTTGGGGACTGGAACAATGATGGACTGTTTGAAGCATGTCGGGATTATAGACTGATCCAGGGAGAGGTTGAAAATCTCAGTGAGCACTGGAGCAAGCTGGTCGGCACAGGTCTTCAGGACCCGACCCGTGATGCCATCTGGTCCTGCTGCTTTACTTGTATTCACTCTCTTGAATGCCTTTCTCACGTCGTGCTCTGAGATGATGAATGAGTTATCCTCTCCGGTAGGCTCCAGAAGTGTGCTGTCCATAGCGATGTTAGCGCTGCTAACGCTGTTAGCACTGTGAGCTGCAGCCTCGAAGCGAGCATAAAAGGTGTTTAGCTCGTCTGCCAGAGAAGCGTCTGCATTCACCGATCTGAAAGGTTTTGTTTTGTAGTTCGTCATATTCCTTAGTCCCTGCCACAGACTCCTAGAGCCACTCTGTTGGAATTGTGACTCTAGTTTATGTCCATAGCGCTGCTTTGCCTTCTTCCCCACCCTGCGCACACTGTATGATGCGGTCTTGTACTCGTCCATGTTTCCACTGGCGAGCCTCGTGGTATACGCAGCAGAATGGGATCTTAGAGCATCGCGGACAGATTTATCCACCCACGGCTTCTGATTAGGAAACGTTCTGATGTTAGTCTTCTGAACTGTGTCGTCCACCAGTTACCCTATGAATCCCACAACCGCTTCCGTAAACATGTTGATGTCATCAGAGCTGCGCCGGAACATGTCCCATTCTGCGTAATCCAGAGCGTCCTGCAGAGCGTCCACCAATTGGCCATCCAGCGTGGCACCTCCCTCCAAGCTGGAACTTTCTGCTTCTGCCTTTGTTTATATTTAGGCATGAGGAAGATGATGGCATGGTCAGACTTTCCAAACGGAGGGCAAGATTGTGCCTTGTAACTGTCTTTTACTGTAGTGTAGCAGTGGTCCAGAGTCCTTTCACCCCTGATAAAAGTTTAGCGCTGTGCTTTTGAGGTTGGCACTGTTAAAATCCCCCACAACAATAAGCGCAGCGTCCCGATGTTGAGTCTGTTGCTGTGTGAGTGCTTCATGCAGCTCAATTAAAGCAGGGTCCGTGTCTGCCTGAGGTGGAATATAAACGGCGCTGACTATGACCGATGTAAACTCCCGAGGAAGATAAAAAGGACGACATTTGATGGTCAGTAGTTCCAGGTTGGGTGAGCAGGAGCGCGTGAGAGGAACAATGCTCGCGCTGTTGCACCAGCTACTGTTCACCATTAAACACACGCCGCCTCCCCTTGAGTTTCCCGATTCCAGTGTTCTGTCCATGCGTTGAACCAAGAAGAACTCGGCTGGCTGGGTGGCTTGGTTCAGCACTGCTGGGTTCAGCCATGTCTCAGTGAAGCAGAGGAGATTGCAGTCCCGAATGTATCTCTGAAACTTTACCCTGGCCTTAAGGTCATCAAGCTTATTCTCCAGAGACTGGACATTGGCGAGCAGAATGCTGGGCAGAGGTGTGCGGTGTGCACGAGCTCTCAGCCTGTTCCTTACGCCGGCTCGTTTTCCCCGGGGCCGCCGCTTCTGGTCCCGTCCTTTGTTCTCCCTCAGGATCTCCTTCGGCCAGCTTGGATCCAGGGTTAAAAACGCCGAATTGTGAGTACATTGTACACCAATAGAAATATGAGTATCTCTATCTTAATGAATGCACTCCATGTCGATGAATTTGCCGGAGTCGCGATGGCGGCTGACTTCGACAATGCCGGAAGTCAATAAACATACAAGGGCTCAATGAGCCAAAGAAAAGAAACTAAACAAAACAGACTGAAAATAAACACGAGAGGCTGAACAACAAGTCGACCAGGTACTCAATCCTCCCACAGCGCTGGACGGCATAGTTAGGACCCTCGTCTTTAGCCAGCAGTGGAGGAGGTTTGGCTGATTCATTCAATTCTGTGGATGATAAGACCAGAGGTGAGTGATACGGTTTGAATAGGGATACGTGAAAAACTGGATGAATCCTGTATATGTGGGGGGAGTGCTAAGCGGAAAGTGACTGGGTTGATCTGTGCTGTGATTGTGAAGGGACCAATAAAACGGGGACTTTGCTTTTTACAGGGATTTTGAAGTTGGATATTCCGGATGGAGAGCCAGACTTTATCCCCAACCTCATAGTGGGGTGCTTCGGCGCACCGTACGTCTGCTGTGGTAGTTCCTATGCGGATTATTCAGGTGGGAGTGAGACGACTGCCTGGGCCGATGGGCTCTCTATGGTGGTACCACGATTGACGCGGATTCTGGCGGCAGGCAGAGGAAGCTGCAGAAAGCAGCACAGGAAACAGGTCTTTCCCCAGCTCAGGACTTCGTCTGTGGTCCAGGAAATAGTGGGAGAGTGCTGGATGAGCCAGGGTCAACCAAGGATGACATTGGCTTTAGAATGTTCCAGTATTAAAAATGAGATCTCCTCTTGGTGCAGACAGCCAGCCTTCAGATGTACTGCATCGGTCTGGAAGTGGTGTGTTTGTGATGTGAGCGGTTTTCCAACTATGGAGTGGACAGGGAAAGGGGTCGGACAGCGGTACCGCTGGAGCTGGAGTCTTTGGCATAGGTCCCCTGAAAGGAACTTGCCTGCCGAGCCGGAATTAAGGAGCGCTGTAACTGTTAGCAAACATGATGCCACAGTGAGGGTTACGGGAGTGGACAATGGATGAGAATTTATGACGTCAGTACTGCTGTTACTCACTGGTGGACACGGTGGGCGAATGGGGCAGGTCGTCATAGGATGACCCGGCTGTCCACAGTAAACACAGAGTCCTTGCGTGCACCGATGTTGCCTTTTGGCAGGCGTGGGTCGGACTCTATCAACTTGCATGAGCTCTGGAATTTCTTGCGGAGTCGTGGACATTTCCGGTCATTGTAGTTCTGCCACGCATCCCCTCCGTCGATGTGCGACACGGATGGCCAGTTGTACGAATTTCTCCAGGCCAATTACGTCATCATATGGGGAGAGTTGTAACCTGAGTGAGGGCTCCAAGCCTTGACAGAAGTGTGTGAGTAGTGCCGCTTCATTCCACCCACTGACTCCGGCGAGGGTGCGGAATTCCAGAGAATAGTCTCTGATGTCCATCTTGCCTTGCCGGAGACAATGTAGTTTTTCCTGGTCAGTGGAGTCTCCATCGGGGCGGCTGAACACTTCCCGGAAATGAGCAGGGAAGTTATCCACTGTCGTGACTGTAAGTCCATTCTGTCACCATATTCCCTCGGCCCATTGGAGGGCTTTCCCGGACAATAGGGAGATGATATAGGCCACTTTGGAACGTTCCGTGGGAAAGTGTGTGGGATGCATCTCTATGGCTAGGGAACATTGTAGGAGAAAACCATCGCAACTTTCAGAATCTCCGGAGTAGAGGGTTGATGATTGGGCCTTCAACCGGAACTGACGGCAACAGTCTCGCAGAGGTAGACTCAACTGGTGTAAGGGCGCGGCGAACTTCCTCAACGATGGTTTGGAGCGCGCCCAAGAGCAAAGGAGGGCGTGGCCTCCATGCTTCCTGTATTCGGTCTAGCTTTCTGTTATGATACGACTCCGGAGATCAAGAAGTACGTAAACAAGATGTGTTTATTTACGATAAACATACAAGGGCTCAGTAAGCCAAAGAAAAAAAACTAAACAATAATAAACAAGCCACGAGGGGCTAAAGAACAAAAACCAAACACGGGAGAATTAATGAGGTAATGGGGAGATATATGAGAATAGAGACAACAAATAGCCAAAGCTTAGGAGAATGAGGAATGCAGAGTCTGAAACGCTTGCTGGAGAGCTTGGAAAAATCGCGCAGCTCCACCAAGGCTAGAAGAGGAGGTGAGTCTAGCAGACATAACATCAGCAGACTGAGGAGGATCTGTTCTAATGTGAAATACAGTCATGGTTGTAATGAACATAAAAGAGATAGATAATTTATTATTAATAACTATTCGATTTTGTCTTTTCATCTAATATTACCACCAGTAGGTGATGCTAGTGGAATCCAGAAATGAAGTCAGGGTCTCAGCGTCACTCAACTGCATTTTTGTAATTTGTAATATTGTAATTATTATATATGGAATTCCTTTTTATTCACTGACTGAATATAACGTGATGACAGATCACTTTGAGGATGCACTTACCTTCTACAATCAGTTGATCATTTTAATAATTCACCTACTAAGGGGGAACTTTACACATAGGCCCACCTACACTGGAGCTGTAGATGAGTTTGAAGGTCTTCCAGTGCTGAATGTTTAGTGTTAGGTTGTGAGTCTTCCAACATAAACAGTGATACTAACCCACAGAGCTATATATAAAACTGGAGGATCAATAGGCCCAATAATTTGAAGTCACCGACTTCCATATTGCTCCTCCCTGTCCACTGTCATTTGCAATAGTAAATATTGAAAAACACAACATGTAAAACTTCAGTTATTTTCTGATTCAGGTGTTTATATATCTGAAATGCATAAAACAATCAGTAACTGCTCATTTGTGATATGAAGATGTAATCTGTTTAAATAAAGGGATTTATTAATTTTTATTATGTGTCTTCAGCAAAACGGACTGTAAAAGTTTCATGTGCACATGTAATATCTCTTTAGTGTATTCCTGATAAATAAAGATGTATCTTACCTTATTTTGGCATCTTAAAAGCTTGAAGAGTTTGAGTTCAAAAACAGATAAGTGCCGTTGTAATAATTATGAGAAAAACAATTTTTCAGTAGCTTTATTTTAAAGCTATTTTAAGCTGAGTCCATGCACTGACCATGCTGGCAGTGCATGTCTTCAGTATTGTTGGTGGGTTTATCATAGACATAAACACAATACCGGCACTACTCGGTATATCGCATGTATTCGGAACATTCCGAAGTTGCCGCCTTCTTACTAGAGACTGGTTATACTTGAAAATTAGGCTTTATACATTTAAAGAAGTTGCAGGGTTGAGAAATTCTGCTTTGTTATGTGCTTTATTTTGAATCTCATATTGTTACACGTGCTGGTAAAATACCATGATACAAATAAAAACTAAATAAATATTTGGATTTTGGATTTTTTTTTTGAAAAAGAGAATAAATAATTAAGAATGTAAATATTCTGTAGATAAAATACTTACAAGTGAAATGTTATTTCTTGTGCTTCACTATTTTGCTTGTTGGAGCAAGTTAAGACACAACATTCAACACCCATTTCATTGGAATGATGGATTTTAGTCATTGGTAATAATAACGGCCACCAAAGGCACATCATGAGAGGGTCTTGTCTGGCCTTGTGTTTATGTCTTTGGGATTTATTTGCGAATCAGGACTCCGGTTCTGTATAGAGCTCAGTGATATTATTCACAGTTTCCTTTGTTAAGCATAGTTTAACAGTTATTATGGAGTACCACTATCGCGACCGACTGACATCAGTGCTATATGCACTCATAATGAATCAATTCATGTGTGCCCTCTTCACACACAACTGTTCCCCCATTCACACCAGCAACACCATCGTTAAATTCGCCAACGACACCACCGTCATAGGTCTGATAACAGATAATGACGAGCCATCCTACAAGAAGGACGTTTGGCATCTGCAGCAATGGTGCGATAACAATAACCTGGACCTTTACATATCCAAGACAAAGGAGATGATGATGGACTCCAGGAGATCTAAACAAACTGAGCACTCTGCCCTCTATATCGATGGAGAGGAGGTAGAGAGGGTGGAGCGCTGAGTCCTGATCTCTGCTGACTTCACCTGGAACACAAACATCTCTTACCAGGTGGGGAAAGCACAACAAAGGATGTACTCCCTCAGAAAGCTCCAACAAGCCCGCCTAACCCGACCCCTACTGACAAACTTTTACCGCCCCTCCTGACCTACTGCTGTACAGTGTGGTCCAACAGCTGTACCACAGAGGACAGAAAGGCTCTGCAGCGGGTGGTGAGGACAGCAGAGCAGGTAATTGGAACTACACTACCCTCAGTGACATTTACACTGGCAGACTTCAGAGGAGAGCCAGTGAAATTATCAGAGATCCCCACACCCTGGACACCCGCTTTTCTCCCATCTGACCTCCGGAAAAAGGTACAGAACACTAAAAACAAAAACACCACCACAGTCACATACACTGACTGAATAACCATCTTTCAGACCATCTTCCTGAACAGTGCAATATTACTCTTTAAGTGCGATACTCATGTTTAAGTGCAATACTCACGTTTAAGTGCAATACTCACATTTAAGTGCAATACTCATATTTAGAGCAGGTCTCGAACATCATATAACATTATAGCTTCATGCACCTTATGATTAAACAGCTCTACCTCTCACTCTGTGTATACCATGCACCTTTGACATATCATGCACCCTTCCGTGTATGTCTCTAAATGTGTGAATATATGGATAAATGTTTAAGTCTGTACATGTGTAAATATGCAAATAGATGTATATGTGTTTGCATGTACTGGATATATTTATGTATATATGTCTATATGTGTACATATAGGTATGTGTATATATGTTTATGTAGATATATGCATATATAGCTTAATGTAGTTACCTTAGTGGTCTTTTGTGTACTTTTTTATAATTGCTGCTAAACAGAGAGTTGCCAAATTCATTTCATTGCACATGGAACAGTTGGCAATAAAGATCGCTTTATCTTCATCTTTATCTTTATCTTTAAAATTGGTATTGAAAGCAGGGTACATTTAATTTAATTAATAAAGTCTGATCTGGGTTAATAGAAAATTTTAAATCATATCATTGCAGGTGTAAATGCTCCCCAAAGTCACAACGAACTCAATCATACACTCATTCATTAATTTATTAATTTTCTGAACTACTTAATACTACAGGCAAATTAGGCTAATTCTAATTGGGACCAAATTGAAGGAGTGAATGGTTGTGTTTTTGCCCTGCAATGGTCTGGCAAGCTGTTCAGGGTGTACCCCTCCTTTACCAGTGTTGGCTGAGATAGGCACCAGCCTCCCCATGACCCTTGGAGAATTAAGGAGTTTAGCAGTTCATTGATTGAGTGATGAGTGAACGCAGAGTACAGCAGAATATAATAGCATGGTCATTCATCATCATTCACTCATTATTCATTGAGATCCCCATCACTTCATGATGATGGGGGGCCCTTTTTAGCCCTTTCGTGCCTCTTCTGTCTAATATGTCCTCCTTTTCTATCAGCTGGTTGCCTTGGTCGTTATTGATGGGGCTGATGCCACTCTGGCATCGCTGGTAAATGAACTTAACCGACTGGAAGAAGGATCTAGAATTGTGTCTTTCTGCATATTGGTCAACTTCTTTGGCGCAATCCAGCCACCACTGGCACCACTTTTGAAGGAAGTGAAGCTCTATCTGGCAGGTTTTTCTTCCTTGTCTATAGCGTGCTCAATTTTCCTAAGTGTCATTGCTGAGGACAGCATGGAAAGCAGATTGCATTTGGTGCAGGAGGTTTATGATGATGGGGTAATTGTCGTGGAGCCAGTCCCCGTGGTTGCGCTTTTGGAAGCCAACGGTATCCTTAGCACTATTATAGAGGGTATCACGGAGGTTCTCCCATTGTTGCTCAAGGGGCTGGTTTTCAGAGCAGTTGTTTGACAGATTCTGATGGATGGTCTCTTGCAGCAGTTCAGCTATCGTTGGTTCATTCAGCTTATTGACATCAAGTCGCTTAGGCACAGTGCTCTTCCGTTTTTGAGCTGATAGGTGGAAACAAAGTTTCACACGGCGCACACCATTTTTATGGTCTGTCCAGCAGTCAGCACTGCGACGGACTCTTGAATCTAGGATATCGCTCTTGTGGTGTTGTCTAAAAAGTATATAGTCGATGAGGTGCCATCGTTTAGATCTTGAATGTTGCCAAGATCCCTTGTGGATATCTGCGTGGATATTTGTGTGGGGTAATACAAGTGTTGGTAATACAAAGGCAGAAGCAGGTACACAGTTCAAGCAGCAAGGTGCCCTGTTCGTTCATATGACCAAGGCCATGGCAGCAGATTACATTTGGCCAGGCTTTTGGGTTAGTACCTATGCGGGTGTTGAAATCGCCAAGTTGCTGTTAAAACTTCCAACAGGTGGTCATAGAACTGAGCTTTCTCTATATATGCTGATAACGTTTGTGGTGTCCAGCTTGATTCTCATGCTCATCACTCTGGAGCTGATTCCCTTCCAGCTGATCACTAGGGGACACATGGTATTCTTGATCGCGATGGCGATTCCTTCAAATCTGGTTTGTCCAGGTGGTCTTCCTGAATGGAGAAAGCTGTAGTTTCCCTCAACAAATTCGTCTTCTCCTGAATGCAGCATTCACTGAGGCAGGCAATGTCGATGTTAAAACATCTGAGCTCTAAGGATACTAAAGCCGATTGGCACTTTGGAGTCTGGTGTTTAGTTGTAATCTTATGGGACATAGTCCAGATGTTCCAACAAGCTAATTTAACTTGGTTTCGATGCTTGCAAGCAAAACTGGGCTGATCGGCGCTGCGGGGACCTTGAGGCTTTACCCGGGGTCTGTCATGCTTGCTGTTATGCTGCCCAGGTCCACGACACAGACGTTGGTGATGGTGTTGATGCTTATATGGGTGTGTAGAGGATTTTTGATTCAGCTGGCTGCCCTATTCCATACTTGGGTTCCTCAGTGGGTAGATTTAGGAGTGGAATCATATGAAACACAAATCACCTGATCTAGGCCAAGGAGGCTAACTTGAAAGGACCAGAGGGCTAACCCAAGCAGGGACTGGTCCTGATTTATTTTCAGGGTTTACTCCCTTAGATCTGTTTCATTCAGCAATACTTGGGGCAGCGTTGAGAACCACAGCATGCAGTCTTAGACATGTGAGAGGCTAGGTGGTGTGGCCACTTGCTGGTATGAAATGGCCGTGTGTTGCTCTTCACATGCCACTGTAAATGGGGAGACCAGTCTGGGATGCTGAGGTGGTATAGATGGTGGTAGGGTGCTGGATTACTGATCCCAAGGTAGGGGGTTCAAGTCCCACTATCACCGGATTGTACCTGCTTCCCCCACAGTGCTGCTAACTGGGTTATCAAAGGCCAGCCATGTCTCTCACTGTCTGTGGTGAGAGGCATGTAAAAGAACCATTGCTGACTTTAGAAAAGAGTAGGCTGCATTGTTGTCAGTGTGTTTCTGCCCTGCGATGGCCTGGCGAGCTGTCCAGTTAGCACTATGCCCTCACCCAGATTCGGCTGAGATGGGTGCCAGACTCCCCATGACTCTAATTAGGAATCAGAAATTAAGCTGTGGGTGAGGCTATAGGGGTTGGGTGCAGTGTGAGCTGGGTGGCAGCCGAAGGCGTGAGTTCTGCTGGACCTATCCTCAGCTACTGACTCTGGCTTTTGGAACATGGAATGTCACCTCTCTGGCAGGGAAGGAGATCTGGGAGACCAAAGTGTGTAGTCAGGGTCTCCTGGGAATGTTTGCCGGAGTCTCCTGTCAGAATGGGCCTTCAACTTCCACCTCTGGCAGAACTACTACCACATCCCAAAGGAAGCTGGGGACAGAGAGTCTGAATGGGCCATGTTCTGTGCCTCCATTATTGGGGCAGCAGCCATAAGCTGTGGCCGTAAGGTAATCGGTGCCTGTCATGGGGGCAACCCCTGAACCGGGTGGTAGACACCTGCAGTGAGGGGGCCCATTAAGCTGAAGAAAGAGGCCTACCGGGTCCTTTTGGCCTGTGGGACTCCCGAGGCAGTGAACAGGTAGCAACAGGCCAAACATGCTGCAGCCTGGGCTGTCGCGAATGCAAAATCTCCAGTGTGGGAGGAGTTTGTGAAAGAAAGAGACTATCAGTTGGCCTCGAAGAGGTTCTGGAACACCATTTGACACCTCAGGAGGAGGAAGCAGTACTTCACAAACAGTGTTTACAATGTAAGTGGGGAGCTGCTACCGATGTTGTCAGGAGGTGGAAAGAATACTTTGAGGACCTCTTCAATCCCACCAACATGCCCTATGTGGAAGAGGAAGACCCTGGGGGTTCAGGAGGGGGTTTGTCTGTCACTCAAGTGGAGGTCGCTAAGGTGGTTAAAAAGCTCCTTGGTGGCCGGGCTCCAGGTATGGACGAGATCCGCCCTGAATACCTCAGGGCTCTGGATGTTCTAGGACTGTCTTGGTTAACACGTCGCTGCAACATCGTGTTCATCAGTTGTCGTACCTCTGGATTGGCAAACCAGGGTGGTAGTTTTCCTTTTTAAAAAGGGGACCAGAGGGCATGTTTCAGCTATCATGGAATCACTGAGCACTCCTCAGCCTACCCGGGAAAGTTTATTCAGGAGTACTGGAGAGGAGGATCCGGCCGATGGTCGAACCTTGGATTCAGTAGTAACAATGTGGTTTTTGTTATGGCCGCAGCACTCTTGACCAGCTCTACACACTACAGGATCCTGGAGGGGCATGGTAGTTTTCCCAACCTGTCCACATGTGCTTTGTGGACTTGCAGAAGGCTTTAAACCGTGTCCCTCCGGCTATCTTGCGGGGTTTGTTTTGGGAATATGTACTGGGAATTTAGTCCCCATTGGTAACGACATGTCGAATTCATTTCCAGTAAGGGTTGGAGTCAGCCAAGGCTGTCCATTGTCCCCGGTTCTATTCATAATTTTTATGGATAGAATTTCTAGGCACAGTCGAGGCATTGAGGGATTCTGGTTTGATGGCAATTTTTAGGATCTCATCTCTGCTTTTTGTGGATGATGTTGTCCCTTTGGCTTCATCAAGCTGGGACCTTGAGCTCGGAGCTTGGAGTGATTCACAGCTGAAAGTGAACCTGCCGGGATAAGAATCAGCACCTCCAGGCCCGAGGTAATGGTTCTCAGCTGGAAAAGGGTGGAATGCACCCTACAGGTCTGGGAGGAGCTCGGAGTAGAACCGCTGCTCCTCTGCATTGAAAGGAGCCAGTTGAGGTGGCACGGGCATCTGATTAGAATGCCTCCAGAATGCTTCCTGGTGTGGTGTTTCAGGCATGTCCAACCGGTAAGAGTTGGAAAGAAGTTCTATGTAAATTTCAAAGACATGCATTTATAATTTTAACCCTATTAAGCAAGCTAGAGGTGATTATCTCAAGGAAAAAGTCCCTGAGGTAAAGAATCCTTGAGAGGAACCTGACCCTTCTTCTGAATGACACCAGATAGCATGATTAAAACTTCTTCCTCCAGCTAATAAGCTAATGCACAGTGGATCTCATGTTTCACTGCAGGTTTAAACAAATAGGTCTCAGAACACTATCACTTCCTGTACCCTTCCATGTTTATCATAATCCCTTAGAATGTGCATCTGGTGAGCAGCAAAACACTCAGAAAATGTGCTCTTTCATCAACAATAAAGTTAAAGTTCTCCTCTTGAAAAAGGAGGATAAAAGAATACAAAGATGGCATTATAGTTGGAGGCTGTAGGCCACACTAGTAGAATTCCCCCATTATTCTGCTTGTCTCAGAGCACAAGATGGTCTCATCTGGAACGTTATGAGAAGATTACAAGCTGGAAACAAAGATTTCTGCCTTTTAATATCAACATGGGCGGCACGGTGGCGCAGTGGTTAGCACGTCCGCCTCACAGCAAGGACGTCCTGGGTTCGATTCCCAGCTCGGGCGTTTCTGTGAGGAGTTTGCATGTTCTCCCTGTGCTTGCGTGGGTTTCCTC
>JAQMYF010040220.1:0-12331 GCA_030014195.1 Neosilurus mollespiculum
TGAGTTCCTTACTTTTCTTTTATCCCGCCGCGTACGCATCACTTTGATTTATTTTGTCAGAGAGAGAGAGAGAGAGACCTCATATTAACTCTATGAGTGCTATTGACGTGTGTGTATAAATATATATATATATATTTATTTATATACATATAATGTCCCGCTGGGCAGCAGCTTAAAAAAACTTTTTTTTGAAATGTTGTGAACGCAGCGCATTGGGACGAATGTCCGCGAGTGCCCAGTATAAACGAGGCAGCCAGCCAGCCAAGGAAGAAAACTCTCCATCGCAATGCTGCCAGCCACGGAACAAAACTCTCCATGGTAACTTTCACTCATTGAGAAATGTTTCTCTGCTTGCATCAAACCTGGCCGATGTCCTGCCCCGAGAGCCATATACCCCACCGTGATTGGTAGGTTCGTTCAGCTCCGCACACAACACTGTAAGATGGCATACATATTAAACTCGCGGGCCACACTAACATTAAACTTTCATATTAAGGCGGGGACCACAAACTATCATCCTGTGGGCCGCAATTGGCTGCTCTAAATCTATCTCTTTGGACATGGGATTAGGATTTTGCACATGCTACAGAATACACCTAGCAGACTGATCACATTTCAATCTGTTCCACATTCATATGTCCCAAAAATCATGGTAATTAATGTTTTCCAAAAACCTTTGTGCAGTTGGACACCATGACACTAACAAAACATTTTTGGGCAGACTAAAGCCTGCCCATTATAATGGACACAAAGTTAGGCCATAAAACCTGTGTATTATTTTGAGGGATGGTTTTGACTATCTAATGGCATGATTTAGAGCTTGTTTTATTTAACCTGAACATTTAGACTAGGTGTCCCAATTTGTGGTTCTATTGGCAAAGCCATACAAATACACTCCCACGATGTACGTTATTAAATGTATAATTTGTTATTAATATGCATGCGGCCAGATGAAAAACTTCGACTTCACAATAAATCTAGATCTACCACTCATGATTTTTTTAAATAAAACAACAGAGTTGCCCTGTCAGAATAAGTTCTATTTTTTACTGTATGAAGATGAATTGATACTTTTGATGTCTTAAAATGCAAAAATTGAATGTCTATTTGTTCAATTAAAGATCATCCAAGAAATGGAACAATCCAAAGCTGGCAATGAGCTGACTGTGGTAGAAGAATGTCCATCAGACATGGAGTTTGAGGTTTTTGATAAATTTGTACTGACTTGATATCCCCTTTGGAGATACTGCTATAGTTTTACTAATAATCCAACAAAAATGATTAAAGATAAGTGGTTCTTTTTCCAGGCAGGCAGCAGCATCTTCACATAGGTTGGATGTCAAACAAACCCCAAAATTGGTCAACGAAACAAGAAACACTCCGTGCACACTTACATAGGAAACCAAAAAGTAATCCAAAATCGTATATCGTGTGGAAGTGCAATGCACTCTGCTCACGGACCAAACAGCATCCACACACACCGATCCAAATACCTGAAAGGTTGTTGATGAAGTTCTTGACATGAGCCTTTCCCCTGTCAAGGAAACTGAATCCGATTCGGTGTACAGTCCCAGGTAATACTTAAAGACTTAAGCTCTACCATATAGAATACAAGACAGGCTACCTGCACAAATATACATCACATTATTTCAAAAATAAACACTTACAAATAACATAAATTCTTAAAAAGTGTACAAAACAGATTTAACAAATATTACGTACCCTGAATTTGTACTCGACACTCTCTCAACTCTCAGGTCCTGGATTTGTGATTTTTCTCAACGAGAAGGCAACACGCACTCCTATGTGGTTTTCTTGTTGCTGTTCTTATTCTGCTTCTTCTTCTGTTTTATGGTGGTTGCAAAAAACCTATTGGATGCATTACCGCCACCAGCTGGTATGGAGTGTGGATCATAACGACTTATTTACACCAGGCGGCAACCATACCAGCTGTCTTTGCTTTGACCAGAACACCTGTTATCACAGCTTGAAGGCTGCTGCATCACTTTGTAAGAAATGTATTACAATTTATATTTACTACATTATTATTTGCTGGTAATATACCTAACATGCTTGTAGTGTAAATTGAAAAGGTATCCACTGAAAACTGATGGACCAGCACCAACAGAGGGAAGAGCTCACAGAGCAGCAGATTTGATGCCATTCATATGGTTGTAGAAGAGGGAGACTGCATGATCATCATCTTTAATTCTCAAATATTTCTATTGATGTACACTGCTTGAAAAAATAAAGGGAACACTAAAATAACACATCCTAGATCTGAATGAATGAAATATTCTTATTAAATACTTTGTTCTTTGCATAGTTGAATGTGCTGACAACAAAATCAAATTTATTAACCCATGGAGGTCTGGATTTGGAGTCACACTCAAAATTAAAGTGGAAAAACACTACAGGCTGATCCAACTTTGATGTAATGTCCTTAAAACAAGTCAAAATGAGGCTCAGTAGTGTGTGTGGCCTCCACGTGCCTGTATGACCTCCCTACAATGCCTGGGCATGCTCCTGATGAGGTGGCAGATGGTCTCCTGAGGGATCTCCTCCCAACTCCTGGACAGTCTGTGGTGCAACATGACGTTAGTGGATGGAGCGAGACATGATGTCCCAGATGTGCTCAACTGGATTCAGGTCTGGGGAATGGGCGGTCCATAGCATCAATGCCTTCATCTTGCAGGAACTGCTGACACGCTCCAGCCACATGAAGTCTAGCATTTTCTTGCATTTGGAGGAACCCAGGGCCTACCGCACCAGCATATGGTCTCACAAGGGGTCTGAGGATTTCATCTCGGTACCTAATGGCTGTCAGGAAACCTCTGGCTGTGCGCCCCCCAAAGAAATGCCACCCCACACCATTACTGACCCACTGCCAAACCGGTCATGGTGGAGGATGCTGCAGGCAGCAGAACGTTCTCCATGGCGTCTCCAGACTCTGTCACGTCTGTCACGTGTGCTCAGTGTGAACCTGCTTTCATCTGTGAAGAGCACAGGGAGCCAGTGGCAAATTTGCCAATCTTGATGTTCTCTGGCAAATGCCAAACGTCCTGCATTGTGTTGGGCTGTAAGCACAACCCCCACCTGTGGACATCGGGCCCTCATGGAGTCTGTTTATGACCGTTTGAGCAGACACATGCACATTTGTGGTCTGCTGGAGGTCATCTGCAGGGCTCTGGCAGTGCTCCTCCTGTTCCTCCTTGCACAAAGGCGGAGGTAGCAGTCCTGCTGCTGGGTTGTTGCCCTCATATGGCCTCCTTCACGTCTCCTAATGTACTGGCCTGTCTCCTGGTAGCACCTCCATGCTCTGGACAATACGCTGACGGACACAGCAAACCTGCACAACCTGAGCCACTTGTGTGGATTGCAGACTCCATCTCATGCTACCACTAGAGTAAAAGCACCGCCAGCATTCAAAAGTGACCAAAACATCAGCCAGAAAGCCTAGGAACTGAGAAGTGGTCTGTGGTCACCACCTGCAGAACCACTCCTTTATTGGGGGTGTCTTGCTAATTGCCTATAATTTCCACCTGTTGTCTATTCCGTTTGCACAACATCGTGTGAAATTGATTGTCAATCAGTGTTGCTTCCTAAGTAGACAGTTTGATTTCACAAAAGTGACATTATTTTAATACAAGTTTAAATTACAGTCAGAACAGTAATCAATAAAATAAAAAAAATACACATATATAAAATACAGTGCTTGGTAAAGCAGTTTGTAGGTTTGTTGTACATCATTAAAAAACTGTTGCAGCAAGTAAGGTGATTAGAAAAAAGTCCAGTAATCATCATTCATCATGAGTCCTTGTGTGTGAGAGAGTTTATATGCTGAACCCCAGCTGAACCAATGGATGGAGATATCATCAACAACAAGTTTTCTACCCACAGCCCCCGTTGCTCGCTGGCCCCCACACAGGACGAAGCTGTCCCTGACGTTCCTGAACTTGCGTGAATTTAAAATACTGTAAGAGAGAGATGCATTACACTGAAGGCTATAGTGAAAAGAGGAATAGAAGCAGCACTCAGATGAACACTATCTAAAAATACATTATTCAATCAGTTCAGTTAAAAAAAAAAAGATCTTTTATACTCTTTTACATTAAACAGCAAAAGAAAACTAACTTATACTCACTTCAGTAACATTGCACCTGCCATTCCATACACAAATAAGTTATTTATTCTGGAAGAGATAATTTAAAAAGATGTATTGACATTCGTCATAAACAGTGAAAAGAAATGAACCTGCAAATAACAATAATAATAACGACTCACAGTAACAGAGTTGAACCATGGGTTCAACTTTAATTCAGTTCACAGGAAGATTAACAGAGGTTAGATGTTAATATTGTAGTTATGTAAAGTTAGCTCAGCTGATATATGTTCAGATTTCCACCTGTTAAACTGCACTAACCAACAGTTAACTGTATTTTACCAACATTAACAACCAGCTATCACAGTTAACACTTATGTAAACTTTTTTGGATAAAAATAAATTAAAAATAAAATTAATTTGCACAGCCAATTTTAAAACACAGTGGCGTACGATGAGTGGTTAGCTTGTTAGCTTATAAACAGTTAGCTTATAACCATTCTTACACTAAGTTGGCTCACTCATTGTAACTTCCACTGTAATAACATTACAAAAATATTTATCATATATGGAACGGGTTGTGCATCGCTCTCGTGGTGTCAACTTGACGCCATCTTGGAGAGTGTTCCTTGTGGGTTTTTGCTATAGAGGGGAAGTGAGCGTAAAAAATGTTTTAATGCCACTAGAAAGCGATCTGTGGGTTTATTTGGCACATAACACGATATCATAATCAGTGTGTTTATTTTTATTGTTATGGAATGCATAGTACAGAATACATTACTTATTAATTAAAAACAATCTAAGTATCCCACATCAATTCATGCTATTTGCAACATTAAAACATTTTTATTTCAATAGTGCTGTATATTTTAATGTTGGTTATTGTAGAAAATTTATTTCAACATATTTTTATAAAGATATTCTTTAAATAGAACAGTTAAATATATAGAAAACCATTACATTTTACAGTAGAGCAGCTTTATTTATCAATTAAATCTTATCAAACTGTTATATATATATATATATATGCACACACACACACACACATTTATATTTATAGATTTTTGGTTTATGGATGGTACTTGTTGGAATAAAACTAAATTTAAATAAAAAACAAAAAAAACAAAATTCTAGTCACATGTATGTTCAATTTATTAAGCTTATTTCTTTCTCTCACCCCCTACAATCCCAATACATTTTAGCACCAAAATATGGAACAAAATATACCAAAATGTAATATAACATTGAAAGAACTAAAATAATACAAGTATAGAACAAAAAATAAAAAAAAATTAAGAAAACTTAATTGAATCAAGCATTATGCTGATCTGCCAAACTAAAACAGGTTAAACTGCTATAGAGTACAAAACCAATGTAGAACAACAATAAACAACAACAGAATGAGATTCGAAAGATAACATTAATGGTTAGCTGTTGGTCAAATGCAAAAAATGTTACAATATCAAGCACAGTTTGTCATATATGTTCATGTACTTAATGTCACATTCAACTGACAGGACACCTTATAGCTATAGATTGTCAGTTAAAATGCTCATTTCAATGACTGTCACAATACCTACAAGCAAAATAAACAGTTATTCAATTGACAGGTCTCCTTACATACTGCCATTCTCTGTCACTTCAGTAACCCTGAAATAACACACATGTACATCTATATATGGATACATAATGTATATTTGGGGCATAATATCATATAACGTAGATCTATATAAACAAATGACAAATGTACAAAAATCTACATGTATATACATGTACATGTAAAATGTGTACAGTGTAGTAGGCAGGAGTACTTTTCATACTCATTAGATCATGTTCCCAATCATAAACCCATATATTTGAATACCTTTCAGATCCATCTCAGTTACATTAGCTTATTTTAAGTCCACTGTTTAATGAAGTATTCAGTGGTTTTACATTTACATTTACAGCATTTGGCACACGCTCTTATCCAGAGCGACTTACAATTATCTTTTTTTTTTTTTTTTACACAACTGAGCAATTGAGGGTTAAGGGCCTTGCTCAAGGGCCCAACAGTGGTGATAGTTGGGATTGAACCGCTGACCTTTGGATCAGTAACCCATCGCCTTAACCACTAAGGTTTTCAACTGTAACAAACCCTAACACACTGGTGTTTTACAGCTAGAATAAATTTAGTTGGAGAAACCCAAATCATATTTTTGTGCAACACATAGTGTATTCGATGTCATGTGCGGCCGTATGTTATAGCTAAATATTGCTACTATCCTGGATGACTCTGCTGGGGGTGATGAAGGTTACTCTTGGATCTAAAACTCTTCCCACAATGTTCACAGCAATACGGCTTCAGTCCGGTGTGGATACGTTCATGTCGTTGGAGAGAACTCTGACTAGTAAAACTGTTCCCACACAGATCACAGCAGTATGGCTTCTCTCCTGTGTGGATCCGCTCATGGTGTTGGAGATGACTCTGCTGGGAAAAACTCTTCCCACACTGTTCACAGCAATATGGCTTCAGTCCGGTGTGGATACGCTCATGCCGTTGGAGAGAAATCTGCTGAGTAAAACTCTTACCACACTGTTCACAGCAATATGGCTTCTCTCCTGTGTGGATCTGCTCATGGTGTTGGAGAGAAATCTGCTGAGAAAAACTCTTCCCACACCGCTCGCAGTAATATAGCTTCTCTTCTGTATGGATACGCTTGTGCTTTTGGAGATGACTGTTCTGACTAAAACATTTCCCACACTGTTCACAGTAATAAGGCTTATTTCCGGTGTGGATATGGTTATGACCTTGAAGCTGATTCTGCTGAGAAAAACACTTTCCACATTGTTCGCAGTAATATGGCTTCTCTCCGGTGTGGATACGCTCATGCCGTTGAAGAGAACTCTTCTGACTGAAACTCTTCCCACAGTGTTCACAGCAGTACGGCTTCTCTCCTCTGTGGATACGTTCATGAAGTACGAGAGAACACCTCCGGCTGAAACTCTTCCCACACTGATTGCAATAATAGGGCTTCTCTCCTGTGTGGATAAGCTTGTGCTTTTGGAGACTACTATTCACACTAAAACAATTCCCACACTGTTCACAGTAATACGGCTTCTCTCCTGTGTGGATACGGTTATGTTTTTGAAGATGAATCTGCTGAGTAAAACACTTCCCACACTGTTCGCAGTAATATGGCTTTTCTCCGGTGTGGATACGCACATGCTCTTGAAGATGAAAATGCTGATTAAAACTCTTCCCACAATGTTCACAGCAATATGGCTTCTCTCCTGTGTGGATACGCTCATGCCGTTTGAGAGATCTCTTCAGACGAAAACTCTTCCCACACTGTTGACAGGTATATGGTTTCTCTCCTGTGTGGATACGCTCATGCTCTTGAAAATGACTCTTCTGATTAAAACTCTTTCCACACTGTTCACAGTAATACAGTTTCTCTCCTGTGTGGATACGGATATGCTTTTTCAAAACAGCACTTTTAGTAAAACGTCTTTGACAATCCAAGCGGTGATACATCTGGAAAACATATAACAATGATATGACATGATTAAAAACAAATATGTGTCTTTATCATTATGGAACTGTTACTGGAAACATCAAAAATAATGATACAGCTTCACTACAAAATCACTCACATTTAATGTCTGCAGCACCCCTAATTTTAGAGATGCAGATGGACTGGTTAAATTAATAATAATAACAATAATAATAATAATAATGATACTACTAGGCCGTGCGATGGCCTGGTGAGCTGTCCAGGGTGTACCCCGCCCTCGCCCAGAGTCGGCTGAGATGGGCGCCAGCCTCCCCGCGACCCTAATTAGGATTAAGTGGTTCAGAAAATGAATGAATGAATGAATGATACTACTAATAATAATAATTGTCTGAATGTGCTTCCACTTGGTAAGGTCGTGGGGCAGCAGCCTAAACAGTGAGGTCCAGACATCCCTCTCCCCAGCCACTTCCTCCAGCTTCCCCGGGTACACACACCGAGGCGTTCCCAGACCACCCAAGAGACATAGTCCCTCCAGCATGTTTTGGATTGACCCAGAGATCTCTTCTCAGTCAGACATGCCTGAAAAACCACACCAGAGAGGCATCCAGGAGGCACTCTAATTAGATGCTTGAGCCACCTACTCCGAGCTCCTCCCAGATAGCCAAGCTTTTCATCTCTGAGGGAGAGCCCCGCCACCCTGTGAAGGAAGCTCGTTTCAGCCGCTTGTATCTGTGATCACCACCCAAATCTCATGACTATAGCTGAGGACTGGAACGTAGATCAACTTGTAAATTGAGAGTGTTGCATTTTGGCTCAGCTCCCTTTTCACCACAACACAACAACCTTTACAGCAGAGGCTAAACCGATCCACTTTATGATCTCCCGATCTATCCTTCCCTCACTCGTGAAAGAGACCCCAAGATACTTAAACTCCTCCACTTCAGGCAGGACCTCATTCCAGACCCAGACGGTGCATTCCACTCTTTTCCGTCTGAGAACCATGGCCTTAGAATTGAAGGCGCTGATTCTCATCCTGGCTGCTTTGCACCCAGCTGTGAATCGCTCCAATGAGAGCAGGAGGTCCCAGCTTGATGAAGCCAAAGGGACAAAGTCATATGCAAAACGCAGAGACGAGATCTTATGGACACCAAACCAGAACCCCTCAGTGCCTCGGCTGCGCCTAGAAATTCTGTCCTTAAAAATTATGAACGAAACAGGTGACAAAAGACAGCCTTGAGAGAGTCCAACCCTCACCAGAAATGAATTTGACCTGTTGTTATTAAAGTGGACTAAGCTCTGGCTCCGGTGGCACAGAGACCTAATGGCCCAAAGCAACAAGTCCAGTACACTGTATTCCAGGGGCACCTGGGCAGCCCATTGATGAGCAGTCCCCCACCTGAACCCACAGGCTCTTCCAACATCCCCAGTAAAGGGGAGCAGTTCCCCACTTCCAGTGTAAACAGTGTTTGTGGAGAACTGCTTCCGTATCCTGAGGCATCAGGTTGTGGACCAGAAACTTCGAAGCCAACCAATAGGTGCTTTCCAGGCCCTCACCAAACTCTTCCATTGCCCGAGATTTTGCATCGGCGACAGCCCGGGCTGCAGCACGTTTGGCCTGCCCATACCTGTCTGCTGCCTCGATAGTCCCACAGGCTAAAAAGTCCTCATAGGCCTCCTTCTTCAGCTGGACAGCCCCCTTCACCACAGGGTGAGGTCTACACTCACAAGCTACAACCACATCCCAATGGAGGCCGGGGACGGAGTCCAAATGAGCCATGTTCTGTGTCTCTGAGGTGGCAGCTCAGAGCTGTGGCCGGAAGGTCACTGGTGCCTGTTGTGGGGGCAATCCCCTGAACCAGATGGTGGACACCTGCAGTGAGGGGGGCCGTCAAGCTGAAGAAGGAGAAGTATTGGGTCATTTTGGCCTGTGGGACTCCTGAGGCAGTGGACGGGTAGTGACAGGCCAAACGTGCTGTAGCCCGGGCTGTCGTTGATGCAAAATCTTGGCTGTGGGTGGAGTTTGGTGAGGGCCTGGAAAAAGACTATTGATTGGCCTCGGAAGGGTTCTGGACCACCATCTGATGCCTTGGAAGGGAGAAGCAGTACTCCACAAACACTGTTTACAGTGGAAGTGGGGAGCTGCTCACCTCGACTGGGGATGTTGTTGGGAGATGGAAGGAATATTTTGAGGAACTCCTCAATCCCACCAACATGCCTGAATGCCTCAAAGCTCTGGATGTTGTACGACTGTCTTGTTTGACACATCCATGCAACATTGCATGGGCCACGCCTCCGGATTGGCAAACTGGGTAGTAGTTCCTCTTTTTAAAAAGGGGGACTTGAGGGTGTGTTACCACTATCATGGAATCACACTCCTCAGCCTACCCGGGAAAATCTATTCAGGAGTACTGACTGATTGTTGAACCTTGGATTCATGAGGAACAATGTGGTTTTCATCCCTGCTGCAGCACTCTTGACCAGCTCTACACTTTACCACTACAGGATCATGGAGGGAGCATGGGAACCTGTCCACATGTGCTTGGAGAAAGCTTTTGATTATGTCCCTCAGCCTTGTGGGGTGTGCTCCGGGAATATGGTATACCGGGCCCCTTGCTACGGGCCATTGGGTCTCTGTATTGCTGGAGCCAGAGCTTGGTCTGCATTGGTGACAACATCAAATTCGTTTCCAGTGGAGGATTAACTCTGCCAAGGCTGTCTTTTGTCACCAGTTCTGTTCAAAATATTTATGGATAGAATTTCTAGGCACAGCCAAGGTGTTGAGGGGTTCTGGTTTGGTGGCCATAGGATCTCATCTCTGCTTTTTGTGGATGACGTTGTCCTTTTGGCTTCATTCAGCCGGGACCTCCAACTCTCACTGGAGCAATTCATAGCTGAGTGTGAAATGGGCATGATGAGAATAAGCACCTTCGTTCTCAGCCAGAAAAAGGTGGAATGCACCCCCTGGGTCTGGAAGTACAAGTATCTCAGGGTCTTGTTCACTGAGAGAGCTGAGCCAGAAGGCAAAGCTCTCAATTTAGGTTCATACCCTTACCTATGGTCACAAGCTTTCGGTAGTGACCAAAAGAACAAGATCACGAATACAAGCTGCTGAAATGAGCTACCTTGGCAGGGTGGCAGGTTCTCCCTCAGAGATAGTGTGAGAAGCTCAGTCATCCAGGAGGTACTCTGAGTAGAACCAGGAACCAGTCGAGGTGGCTCGGGCTGATGATTAGAATGCCTCCTAAATGACGCACTGGTGTGGTGTTTCAGGCATGGCCATCCGGAAAGAGACCCCGGGGTCCACCCAGAACACACTGGAGGGACTATGCATCTCGGTGTCTCCCCAGAAGAGCTGGAGGAAGTGGGTGGGGAGAGGGACATCTGGATCTCACTGCTTAGGCTCCTGCCCCTGTGACCCGACCACAGATTAAGCAGAAGATAAAGAAAGGTAAAAAAAAAAATTTACAGTTACAGCAGAAAAAATCCAGAGTGTGTCATGAATATTTTAAAAAATGTCAACAGAAGTTTAGAGAATTCGTCTCAGGGGTCAACACTTCGTTAGCCCCAGGGCTAGTGGCTCAGAAAAATTACAGCCCTGGTTGCGTTCTAAGTTTTAATGACCATTCAGGAGATAGTAGGTGGGTTTTTGGCTTGTTTATTACTGGCCGCTCTACATTAACAGACAAATAGAGAAATCCATCAGCTGTGTGTGTATGTGTCTCATCTGAAGCACACACTCCTCTGATCATGATCAAGATGGCGTTAGTGTATCTCAAATAATATAATACAAAAATATATTTTACAATAAAATTAAATACAAATAATTGAACAAAATAACATATTTAAGAAAAATACATCTAATGAAATAAAATGTCTGATAATTTAAACCCAAAATCCAGTATTTTAGTTATTTTCCTGAACATAAATGCAATACATTTAAAAAGTTCCAAATAAACTTTTTTAAAGTTTTAACATTCTAATAGTATTTAAGAAACACAAACATTTCAATACCTGCATTAACAGACAAATACAGAAATTCATTAGCTATGGGTGTGTGTTTGTGTGTCGTTCTTCAGCACACATCCATGATAAAACACAGACAAGCATCAAAATGGAAGACCGACAAAACCTCTCACCTAGCAAAAAAAAGGGCAACATGCTAATATCTCTTAATATTGGGGAGAAACTCAACAACTTCAGAAAGAGAAGTCAGAAACTTACAAAATTTATGCAGGACAGAATGAACATTTAATAAAATACAGTCATTTGAGAGCATACATATCATAAATAATAACTTTTAGACAATTTTAGCAGCGGAATATGACTCGATTTTGACCTAGCTTTGACCATGCTTGAGACGGCTTTGGTCAGAGCGCGCACCACATGTGCACGTACCGACTTCTCCACACGGACACACACACTGAGACTCAAAAACACAGGCAGGAGGAGAGAAAACAACTAGAAATGAAGAGAAGTGAGTGTTTTGGTGAAAGTCATAAGGCATGACCACATCAAGATGTTAGCGGTGAAAGATTATCAAAGCAGGTGGCAGAGTGGCAGCAGCAC
This sequence comes from Neosilurus mollespiculum, assembly GCA_030014195.1. NCBI lineage: Eukaryota > Metazoa > Chordata > Actinopteri > Siluriformes > Plotosidae > Neosilurus > Neosilurus mollespiculum. Next base: position 12,166 of record JAQMYF010040220.1, read on the forward strand.
ATATAGGTGAAGTCCAGGGTATGTTCTGGTAGGTAATCACCGCAGGCTCAACATGAATCACCCCCCATTAAATAAATAAATAAATACTTTGTGTGTGTGTGTGTGTGTGTGTGTGTGTGTGTGTGTGTGTGTATATATATATATATAAGATCTTGAGTCGATTTTC
>JAQMYF010040221.1:0-12327 GCA_030014195.1 Neosilurus mollespiculum
ATTGTGTGTGTGTATGTATACAACATGCCTACAACTTTGAAGTGATTTTTTTTTTTTCTTATTGTGAAGCTAACAACAATCTTCAGCGTGCATAATTATTTATGTCAGTACTTTGTAGAGTCACCTTTTGCGGCAATTACAGCTGCAAGTCGCTTGGTGTAAGTCTCTATGAGCTTGCCACATCTTGCCACTGGGATTTTTGCCCATTCCTCAAGGCAAAACTGTTCCGGCACCTTCATGTTGGATGGTTTCCGCTTGTGAACAGCAATCTTCAAGTCTGACCACTGATTCCCAATTGGATTGAGGTCTGGGCTTTGACTAGGCCATTGCAACACATTTAAATGTTTCCCATTAAACCACTTCAGTGTTGCTTTAACAGTATGCTTTGGTCATTGTCCTGATAAAAGGTGAACCTCCGTCTAAGTCTCAAATCACACGAAACTGAAACAGGTTTTGCTGAAGAATATGCCTGTATTTAGCACCATCCATTTTTCCCTTGACTCGGATCATTTTCCCAGTCCCTGCTGCTGAAAAACATCCCCACAGCATGATGCTGCCACCGACATGTTTCACTGTGGAGCTGGTGTTCTTGGGGTGATGGGATGTGTTGGGTTTGCACCAAAAATAGCGTTTTCTTCAGTGGCCGAAAAGTTAAATTTTAGTCTGATCTGACCAGAGCACCTTCCTCCATAAATTTGGGGAGTCACCCACATGGCTTTTGGCAAACTCAAAACCTGCCTTCTTATTTTTAACACTAATAATAGCTTTTTTCTGGCCCCTCTTTCATAAAGCCCAGCTCCATGGAGTGTATGGCTTATTGCGGTCCCATGCACAAATACATCAGTCTCTGCTGTGGAACTCTGCAGCTCTTTCAGGTTTACCTTTGGTCTTTGTGCTGCCTCTCTGATTAATGTCCTCCTTGCCCAGTCAGTGAGTTTTGGTGGGCGGCCATCTCTTGGCAGGTTTGCTGTGGTACCATGTTCTTTCCATGTGAAGATGATGGATTTCATGGTGCTCCAGGGATCATCAAAGATTTGGATTTTTTTTTAACCCAACAATGACTTGTACTTCTCAACAACTTTGTCCCTGACTTGTTTGGAAAGCTCCTTGGTCTTCATGGTGTGATGCCTCTTGCTTTGTGCTGTTGCAGCATCAGGGGCCATTCGGAAAAGGTATGTTTTTACTGACGGATTATGTGACACTTAGATTACACACAGGAGGACATCATTTCACTAATTTTGTGACTTCTGAAGGTAATTGGTTGCACCAGATCTTTTGAGGGGCTTGATAGCAAAGGGGGTAAATACATATGCACATAGCAATTTTCAGATTTTAATTTTTTAAATTTTGTTTTATATATTTTTCTCATTTCACTTCACCAATTTAGATTATTTTGTGCAGATCCAACACATAAAATTCAGATTAAAAATTACAGGTTGTAATGTAACAAAATAGGTCAAGGGTGGTGAATACTTTTGCAAGGCACTGTGTGTGTGTGTGTGTGTGTGTGTGTGTGTGTGTGTGTATTTATATATATATATATATATATATATATTGTATGTATGTTTTGGTTTTGTTTGGTTTTTTTTTTGTTTGTTTTGTTTGTTTGTTTTTTTGTATATATATTTTTTGTATTTTTTGTATATTTTAGTTTGTCTCAGAGTGGGTATATTGTTTATTGAAGAGGAAAGTATTCTTCAATAAATGCCACCCCTCTAGATACTCTCTGTGCATTATTGATAACAAGGGCAGCTACAGGACACATGGGAACTTTAGTTGGTCCACTGCTGCAAACACAGAGGCTGGCACTAGAAAACACTTGGACTTCTACCACTGTCATAAACTTATACTTTTGACATTATATTGAAATACAAGAAACAAATCTTTTTTTAAAGCTGTCAAAGAGAGTAGGCTGCTGTCTGCATTTATTTTGGCTTTGAATGGAGAATGAAAATACAGACACTTTTCAATTACAGGGTTGTCACTGTAATTGATAACTATAACTATAAACTATAACTATAATTTTTATGCCTCATTGCAAAAAACACTAGAAAAAACACTTTTTTTGGCGCCAGTCATCGCTAAAGAGGATTCACACGTGAAATAAACCAATGGCTCTTGTACTACATGGAAGCTGCAAACACAAGTATGTCACACACATGCTGCTGTATGATCTTTAAGGGGTTTCTACACAGCTGAGGACAAGTCCATAGCACATCTAAAGGAAATCCAAGTACAACTGTGAGATATTTATGAGCCTTCTCAGTTAGTAAATGTAAGATTTGCAGCACAAAGGATTAGAAATGATTGTACGTCAAGAGGAAACTTGTACTGCATGGATGCTGCAAGTACTAATGTCACACATATGCTGCTGTAAGTGGTTTCTGGATGCTTGAAGACGAGTCCGTAGCACTATAAAAGGAAATCCAAGAACTCCTGGCAGCCATTTATAAACATTTTCAGTTAGCAATGTAAAAGTTGTAGCACATAGGCATGAATTTGACTATTAGCTTTTGTCAGGAGAAAATCTTATGTTTTGCTTAACCTAGCATTAAAATTTATACTTAGCTTTAAGTTAGCAATACTTTGCCTAAAAGTAGAGTTTATCTAATAAATGTTTGGCTACTGTTTAAGTAACTAGCTTTGATGAAATATAAATCTAAAGTAATCACTTATAATCTTTATAGTAATCATGCATGGCCATTGATATTGGTGTACTAATGAAATAGCCACACTGAGACTGAAAGAAGTTAAAAGAGAAATTTATTTAAAGGCATGAAGTTACAAATCAGTCAGCCTGTCCAGTGGGATTATTGGAACCAAAGGATCAGTGGAAGAGAGGGGAGCTCAGGTTTTGCGGGAGAAGTGGGCGAGTAGTCAGTAGGCAAATCCATGGGAGAATAGTCAGTAGGAGAGTCTGGCCAGTAGGTGTCATGAGGATGAAGGACAGAATGAGGAGAACTTGGAGAAGAAGGTTCAGGAGAATGTATCCTCAGGAGGAGTGTTGATAGATAAGGTGAGGTGTGCTGGACAAAGAACCAATCATCATAAAGGAAACCCTCGGTCTGGGTCCCCTGAGAAGTGACCTGGGTGTGTGGAGGATTAATAGATGAACAGTGCTGACAATGGCAAAAGCAAACCAGGGTAGATTGGTCTTGGGTCTAAGTTGGATAGAATGGTCATAGCTCGAGACTGGGTAAAGTGAATGTCAGGCACAGATTGGAGGCCAGAAGGTGTGGGTTGGAACCAGGTAGCAGAAAGGAACGCTAGGTAATCAAGGTCAGCAGACAGGAAAGATGAGCGGCACCTACAAATTCACCTCAGGGGGCTCCTACGACTCCTAAAAATGGCACGACAAACTGACCGAGCTGTGGATAAGAAAACATGTCTTGCATGTCTTGTGACTATTTAATCCCCTATGTAATTATAAACAAAGCTTAGCAATTACCAGTCATGAATACTGATATGCTTAAAGGCTTAAAACCCAGGATATACACCCCCAAAAAAACCAGTATGGATAGAAGGAGTGGGTCACAGTGACATAGGCAAAAGCAGAAAACAGGATGTCAGCGCAATGTGACCTGGTCAGAGTTACACTAATAGCAATGAAATGCAGAAGTATAGAGCAAGGCTGGAGCAATATTGAAACTAGAAAAGTGAAAAAATGCCAAATATTAAGCATACTCATACCTTAAGAACAAAATCACTTGGGTTTAAGGTCAGAATAACACAAAAACATAATAAAGAGAAGATCAGAGTCCTTACACATTATGTTGATATAAAAGACAGCGTACAAGGTCAGAATAAATCCGTGTAAACAGCTTGAGAGAATAAAATCAAATGAAGTCAACAAGGAAACAGGCGATTATAAATAAACGCTATTTTTTTAATTATAAAAAACACCCAAATTAGTTTGAAAAGAAGGGGAAATAGGATGAAGAAAAATTATATTGTCAGGGGAGGATGACATCAATTCCGGGGCGATATCGGGACAAGTGTAGAAAATAATGGGAAATAGGAAAATATCTAAATTAAGCAGAGGAGGAGCCAAAATGCCTTAAAACCATGAAAATAATGGGAAATTGACTCAGCACATATAAATCAATATTGGAGACACCCTAGGGTGCTGAGACTATATAAGAGAGGGGAATTCAGACCAGCTGTTTCTCTTCAGAGATGCATGTCCTTAATTTCATAACTGAATAAAGAAATCTTGCTTCTTCTCATCTGCTGTATGGTGATCTTTCATTTTGACTAAGGATCGTTTATTAATTGAGCTCATTGGGTAAGATCAGAGAGAAAACAAAAGAAAAGACAGGGACCTTGCTTCCACCCGGCGTATGTCCGCTCAGAGGGGGCTCTGAGTTTTCTGACATTAAATAGTGCCGAAACCCAGGATTGCGTGAAAAGGCTGACGCGAATCTGAAACCTCAACTAGGACTGTGGTTACTATGGGCTACATATAAGTCTGTATTAGATCTGTCTGTGGCTTGTAGCATACAGCCCTGGTGAAAGGCATAGGCAGTTGACTTCACTCCAAGAACTAGTGGGTGGAAAGTAAAAATAGAAAAACCAGATAAGAATGGGCAGATGATGTGTTAAAGATTGATGTAGTAAATAAGTGTGTACAAGAAAATTCCTGCAGGTGGTTCAAGTGAAAATTCCTGCAGGTTAAGGCAGGTGAAGATATTTGTCCCTAGATACCGCTGTTATTGGAAGAACAGGTCTGCATGGTAGGGATGTCTTGGTGTGTTACTGAGGGAAGCAGGTTGAGTTTTCAGACACACAGGGTGGAACCCGAGGGAGTATGATAAAAGTGTTGGCAAAATATTGTGAACTGTTGTGTTGTTGAAAACAAATTGGCAGCAAAGGTTGTGGTGTGTTCAAGAATAGTGTTGGGAATAAAAAGATAGAAATTGACATAGGAGAGTGGATAATCAGGTGGTTAATGTGAATATTTTTATAAGAGGAGAAAGGAGAAAGATGGGTGAGTTTTGGTAATTATGCGCACACATAAAAACAGGAGATACACACACAGAACGGGCGTTAAACGCAGACCCGCAAAAGGGGAACTCCACGTTGCAGCAGAGAACTAGAAGTGTACAAACAGGAAGTGAGTGCTTAGGGAAAAAAGAGCAGTGTTTCATAGCAATGTTACAGAAACGGAAGTGGGAAAGTGAAAGCAAGGGCAGACAAGAGACAACAGTATTAAAATACTGTAAAGTAAAATTATGTAATGAAAGAGAAGTAATAATGACATGTTAGCTTGGTTGACTGATTTCGATCGGCGATTGCTTGATGAGACTCCTGGGTTGAGGAAGCACTTTTGGGACGAGAGATTTTTTTTGAGACAAGAGAGGAGAAGAGTTGTATCAGAGAGAAGGGAATATTTAATACAAATTGTGGCACTTGACAGATTAGAGAGGATTGACTGAATTAGGATGTCAATTCCTCAGTGTAAACTGGGACGAGAAGCTTCAGACTCCCTGGAAGCTGAGTGTGCTGGGCCCAGGTTTAACTGCAATATTAGAAGATCAAGAACCCTGAGACGCTAGTGGAACTTTATCTGTGTTTGCTTTTATTCCTGATCCTTTCTCAGAGGGTGATGAGCCTTTGGCAGAGTTAGTGTGTGAAAGGCCATTACAAAGAGGATATTGCTTGGGCTTAAAGGTCACTATCACAGTTGAACCTAGGTGGGTGCGGTAGGAAAGAGGTCTAGCAATGTCAATAGTGATTGATGGTATAAATTCACTAGTGGAAAAGGGAAAAGAAGCCCACAGCCCCACCGGCAGAGGAACGTGAGGAGCAGGAGAAGCCAACTCCATACAGAGAGATAATGGTCAGACAACCAGTAGGGATCTACCCTGAGCTGCCAGTACACAAAGTAGACTTGAAGATACTGGGAGGGCAGTTTAAAGGTAATGTGATATTTAAATCAAATAAAGAAGATGAAGGCGAGAGGGCATCATGGCACTCAGAAGAAGGACAACAGAAGGAACACCCCAAACTAGAGGAAAACCTAAAAAAAGGTGGAGAAAGCCCAGAATGTGATCCAGGGTGCTGTGGAGGACTGACGGTGGAAGGCAGGTCATGCAACGAATTCCATGAGATGCCAGCAAACTTAAGGGGTGGAGGATGTGAAGTGGGAAACCGAGAACGAAGGTGTACTATTCAAGCACCACAGCGGTAAGATGTGAAAGGATAGGAAATTGATTGTCCAGAGCAAACAGCAAAGATGGAGAGCTCCAAGCGGGCCTGGACTTAAATGACCAGGACTGCAAAGGAATTGCCCCTGGATTCAGAAAGAGGAGCAATGTTTGTACAGTCAAAGTGCAGAGGAGAGTAGCGCTAGCACAGAAAGTGAGGAGGAATATTACATGGAAGTGATAGTAAAACTGACACCATCAGTGAAATCAAAAATCAACAACCGGCTTCAAGAAATAAACAAGTGTGAAAGACATGAAAAACAGCCTCCTAACGATGGGTGAGCTGGGGGGGGCATAATACACACAGGTGGAAGATGAAATGGAAACGACAAACAAAGGAATGGAAAGAAATGGAATTCTTTCCAATGGGAAGAATGGAATCAGTGATGGAGCAAAGCGAGAAACTGAATAGGAAATTACGACAGAGGATACATTGAATAGAACAAATACATAGTGAATGTGCATCGCTGAACAAAAGAAGATTCGAGGTAAATGACAACGAGTTATACTGACTCTGCCAGAGCTTGGGGGAAGCATGTGGTGAGCTGCAACAAAGAATGGATGAAGCCCTCCAAACACTGGAAGTGGTAAAAATGAAGATAGAAAGGAAAAAAGGCAAAGGAACCAGCACCAGGCAGGACCATGCAGTTAAGGTTTCATGTAGCTTAACATGTAGAAGAAACAGGAATACACCCCTCAGTGGGCTGGATGATTGGCAAGCCACTGCCCAGGGAGGACAACGTTCCTGTTCTCAGTCATAGTAAAAGGCAATGATGTGGCCCTGGTCATTCATGGACCTGATGGGACTAATTAGCAGGCTACCAAGTATATGTAAAGGTGCTCAAAAGTGAATTACAAGGTTTGAGGAGCAGACAATGGGACAGGTGCTGGCACTAGGAGACATTAAAGCCATATGGTCTCAATCACTGGGCAAGGCCAAGATGAGTGAAATATTTACTAACGCTAACCTGGGAGCAGCGGCCAAGGGACAAAAATATGATGCAAGGATGATTATCAATTACCAACTCTGGCAATCTCGGAGGGATGCATACTCCATGCGGACAGATCCCACGAGTGTGGAAAAAATAAAAAATGGAAGAGAAAGAGAGTGTGGCAGAAATGGGAGGTGCCTGGGATGAAACAGCAGCAAGCCAAACGCTGTTCCGCATGATGGTAAAGAAAGCCCTTCCAGTGGAAGTAAAACATCAGTTGGACACAATAGTGGGACTGAGTGCAATGGCATGGCCCACCTTTGAAGCCAATGTGATACATTGTGTAGAGCCACACAGACGAAGAGAGAAAGAGATGAAAAAGGTGGTCAAAAATTTGGTGATGCAGCTCCACAAGGTCCAGCTGAGTGAGCTGGCCCACAGCAAACAAGAAAATATGGAAAAGAAAAAGGAAGAAATGTACACGGCAAAGCAGGCGGCAGAATTGGTGGCACAGCCAGCATCACAGCCAATGACTCAGCCAGCAGCTCCAGTGCCGCAACCAGCAGTCATGGTGCAAGCCATGCCAATGTATTCACCACAGCAGGCACAGCCTGCCTATTATGGCCTCCACCCATGCCGATGTACCCCCTAGTCCAACAATACCCACTTCAGAACCAAGGATGGGGTCAAGGACAAGGACACGGGAGCTAAAATACACTGTGGAGTATGGGTAGAGCTTCCAGACTATCTGATGCATGCCTCATGATGGAAACAAAATGGGGAGATGAATGATGGACAAAGTGTAATGGTTGGAATTAAATGACACACAAAGTGGAATAAGAGACTTTTATATGAAAAATGGAAGCCCTGGCTCATCAAAATGCGACCGGATTGCCAACCAAGCAGGGAACCATGACACTGCATGGTAATGTATGACAAAAAAAGGACAGAATGAGGAGCATGAAGCCATGTGGAATGAACTGGTGGCAGAAACGGAGTACATGTTGAAAGCTGTATATTTCATAGTAGGACCTCAAGGGGTCGCTGCTACAATCAATTACCAGCACAACTCAGGCACTGGTACCAAGTCTCTGATGCTGCTCCTCACATCTCCCTGCTGATCTGGCACAATTTTAAATCAAAATAATTAGGCCAAATGGTAAAGGAAGCAAGTCAGGTGACACAGTGGACACACATAGGACAGGGAGTTAGTGTTTCACCAGACAAAAAGTTCTTCAAGATAGAACAGGAAGCGGTGGATAAGGTAAAACCACAGATGGTACTAATAAATAGGGCAGAACATGTGAGGATAGGGACAAAACAAAACACCTGCCCCAATGGGCAGAAAATCAAGAACTCGCAGAGGAAGTAAGCGGGAACACATTACCACAAGTACCAAGTACCATTTATGAACAAAATACACACAACAGATGTAGGGTTAGTAAAGTCAGCAGGGTAAGTTAAGATACAGCTTAAACCAGGAGCACATTTGCCATATCAAAGACAATATCCTCTATCAAAAGATGCAATAACAGGAATAAAGCCAACAATTGAGGGACTAGTGGAAGCAGGAGTCCTAGTTCCAATAAAAAGCCAGTGCAACACCCCCATTTTTCCAGTCAGAAAACCAAATTCAGACAAATGGGGTGTTAGAGATTACTCCCCCTGGATACTCCCTCATCTTCCTGGGAGAATTCAATGCCCATGTGGGCAATGACAGTGTGACCTGGAAGGGTGTGATTGGCAAGTACGGCCTCTCCGATCTGAACCTGAATGGCGAAATAGGACTTCTGTGCTCATCATAGTTTGTCCATCATGAACACCATGTTTGAACATTAGGGTGTCCATAAGTGCACTTGGCACCAGGACACCCTAGGCTGCAGTTCAATGATCGACTTTGTAGTCATGTCATCAGACTTGCAGCCACATGTTCTGGAGACTCAGGTGAAGAGAGGAGCTGAGCTGTCAACCGATCACCACCTGGTGGTGAGCTGGCTCTGATGGTGTGGGAGGCCATCCTCCAGACCTGGCAGGCCCAAGCATGTAGTTAGGGTCTCCTGGGAACGTTTGGCAGAGTCTCCTCTCAGAAGGGCCTTTAACTCCCACCTCTGGCAGAGCTATAACCACATCCCAAAGGAGGCAGAGGAAATGGAAGAAGGAGGCCTATCGGGTCTTTTTGGCCTCTGGGAGTCCCGAGGCAACAGACAGGTACTAGAAAGCCAAACGTGCTGCAGTCCAGGCTGTCAAAAAGGCCTCAAAAAGGTTCCTCAAAAAGGTCTGCCCATTGCTGGGGCTGAGGTCGCCGAGGTAGTCAAAAGTTCCTTGGTGGCCGGTCTCCAGGGGTGGATGAGATCCACCCTGAATATCTCAGGGCTCTGGATTTTGTAGGACTGTCTTGGTTGACACATGTCTGCAACATTGTGTGGTCATCGGTGGCCATACCTCAGGGTTGGCAAACTGGGGTGGTAGTTTCCCTTTTTAAAAAGGGGGACTGGAGGGTGTGTTCCAACTATCATGGAATCACACACCTCAGCCTACCCAGGAAAGTCAGTGCAGGAGTACTGGAGAGGAGAACCCAACCGATAGTTGAACCTTGGATTCAGAAGGAACAATGTGGTTTTCGTCCTGGCCGCAGCACTCTCAACCAGCTCTATACACTCTACAGGATCCTGGAGGGGGCATGGGAGTTTGCCCAATCTATCCACATGTGCTTTGTGGATTTACAGAAGACTTTCGACCATGTCCCTCAGGCTATCTTGTGGGGTGTGCTCCAGGAATATGGTGTACTGGACCCATTGCTACGAACCATTAGGTCTCTATACCACTGGAGACAGAGCTTGGTCTGCAGTGGTAACAACATGTAGAATTTGTTTCCGCTAAAGGTTGGAGTCCGCCAAGGATGTTTTTCAGATGATGTGGTCCTTTTGACTTCTTTAAGCTGGGACCTCCAGCTCTCATTGGAACGATTTGCAGCTGAGTGGCTTGGTTGAGAATCAGCACCCCTGAGTCTGAGGCCATGGTTCTCAGCCAGAAAAGGATAAAATGCACCCTCCAGCAGAGGTCCTGCCCCAAGTAGAGGAGTTTAAGTATCTCAGGGTCTTGGTTACAAGTGAGGGAAGGATGAAATGGGAGACAGGCAGATTGGTGCAGGCTCTATTGTTAAGCAGAACTTGTACCAGTCCTTCATGGTGAAGAGGGTGATTAGCCAAAATGCAAAGCTCTTAATTTACCAGTCGATCTACGTTCCAACCCTCACTTATGCTCACAAGCTTTGGGTAGTGACCAAAAGAACAAGATTGCAGATACAGGTGGCTGAAATGAGCTTCTTTCACAGGGTGTCAGGGGTCTCCCTTAGAGATAGGGTGAGAACTGAGAGTAGAACAGCTGCTCCTCCAGAGCCAGTTGTGGTGGCTCTGGCATCTGATTAGAATGCCTCCCGAATGCCTACCTGGTGTGGTGTTTAGGGGCATGTCCAACCAGGACTATGTCTCTAAGCTGGTCTGGAAACACCTCGGTAGTTTTTCTCGTGGTTCTGCAGGTAAGTCAGTCACATTTGCTAGCTGGAGCATTAGAGGCCTGGGCAAGTCTGCAAAACTCCATAGAGTCCTCTCTCCCCTTGATAACCTTGGGGTGCACATTGCATTTGTTCAAGAAACACATTTGAATTTAGATGGTCTAAATTATGCTTAAACTGGTTCTCTCAATCCTTTCACTCTTCACTTAATAGCAAAGCACAGGGTGTTGCCATCCTCATCCATCACTCTGTTCCATTTGTTTCATCCAACATTGTTGCAGACCATAATGGGCATTATGTTATCGTGACTGGTGCCCATCTCAGCCGACTCTGGGTGAGGGAGAGGTACACCTTGGACAGCTCGCCTTGCTATCGCAGGGCCAATGCTCACACAACCGTTCACATTTACACTCACACCTAAGGGTGATTTGGAATAGCCAGTTAGCCTACTGTGCATGTTTTTTTGGACTGCGGGAGGAAACCAGAGTACCCAAAGTAAACCCATGCAAGCACAGGGAGACCATGCAAACTCCACACAGAAACCCCCGAGCTGGGAATCAAACCCAGGCATTCTTGCTGCGAGGCGAACGTTTTAACCACTACGCCACCGTGAAGCCTTATATTCCTCTAATTTTGGCAAATATATATGCGTCTAACTATGATGACAAGCAACTTTTTGCCAATTTTTTCTCCTCCCTTCCTAATATTCACTCTTATCATCTGACAATTGGAGGCGATTTCAACTGTTGTCTCCATGCTCTCGACACTTAGGACAGTGTCAGTATTCTTCCAATAGGACAGTTGCCAACTCTTTGTCATATTATATCTTTATGACTCTTTCTTTTGTTTTTTTTTTAAACCTGTCCTGTTCAGCATCATAGCAAGCAGAATGGCAGTCTGGTTGCAGTGTTGTGCCGAACAAATTTGCTTTTCCAAGGGGAGGTTTTGGGTATAAGACTCCTCTTGATAATCTGATTCATTTATTTATTTACTGTTTAATTGTGTTATGGAATCTATGGAATCTTGCTGGACTTGACTGCAGAGCGAAAGGGAAAGTAAAAAGAAGAAAGAGGAGACAAAAACACTATAGATATAAAGCAACGACCCTTCAAACCACACTATCACAAGACAATAAACTGCTACATTTGTACATAAATACACCATTAAATTTTCTGCGGCTTTTACAGAAAATAGAGCTGACATTAATCAAGAGTTTATTAAATAATAACCAAAACAAAGAGACATATCACAAACGTATCATAACATCTACCAAAGTAAAGAATACACAGTCACAGAGAGAGAAGAAAGAAAAGAGGAAAAAAAAAAGACAACGTAGTAACCGTGCCAGCATGCAAATCATGTGGAACAAGTGAGTGATCGGCACCAAGTGATGAGCAAGAACCGTGTAACTGCGACCACACCTTCACAGCGGCCAGAGGCAGACCAGGGCAGTCCAGGCACCCGGGCCATCAGCAGCAACCTCGGCGCACGAACTCGAGCCACCTTGCACAGAAGACAACCCCGGGCCTACCCAGAGGGTGGCAGAGGAAAGCCCCAGCCAGAGCCCCCCATGGCCGCGGGTTAGAGGCCCCAGCGAGCCAGGACCGGCAGCAGCCGACCCCGCCAGGTCCTGGCCACCCAGGGCAGCTAAAGTAGAGGGTCCAGGGCCCCAAGG
>JAQMYF010040222.1:0-12321 GCA_030014195.1 Neosilurus mollespiculum
TAAATCTGATGCTACACAAAAACTAATAATGCATCAAAGTCAATATTTTGGCTAATCTTTGACATATCCAAGACTGACTTTAAAAAAAAGCCAGCCCCCAAACATTTGTTATATGGAAAATAACTAATTTTTTGTGCGTTTTTTTCCATAAAAATGTTATTTTATCCAAGACTGATTTAAAAAAAAAAATCGCCTAGCTTCCCAAAATTTGTTATATGGAAAATAACACATTTTTTGTGTTTTTTTTTCATAAATAACAACAGCGACATCAAGTAATCAAACTGGCATTTAAGGGGTTAAAATCCTCAAAACGACTGAATGTTTGGTATTTTTGAGCCGGGCTGAAGTTGTTTCAGAGATTTATGCAGAAAAAAGCTGAAAAAAATATGAATCTGTTAAGTTTTATAGCAGTTTTTTGGAAGTGGACATTTTTGTCCTTAATGATTTAAGAGGGTTGTAAATTAAACTGACGCATGAGGGTTAATTATTCACCATTGTTCATTTAGTGTAAGTTTAACTTGTTTAAGAGATTATGTTTTACATTTAGAGACATATAATTGGGAAATTTATCATGTAATATTTGGGTGTTGCTGTGAATCCCAGTCTAGTGGGTTGCATCACTTGCTTTGTTTGTACATGGTGTGAGAAACACACTAGGCCCTAGCAGAGGTGCCCCACAGAACAGCAATTCATGTTATAGAGATTTCCCTTTCTACTCCCCTCCTCACAAGTGCCACACATGGGTTGAGTATTTTTTCGTACCCCAGTTGGTGATGCAATCTGTGATTTCATGCTCAATAGGTAACATTGTAGTTAGTGATCATGTAATTTTGCTTCTTGAATCTGAAAAGTGAATTTAAGATATTTTTGTCCATTATATCTCATTCTACTAGCAACTCCTCGCTATTGTGGAATTGCCAAAACATATATCAGGGGTATAGTTATAGCCTACTCTGCCTCGAAAAGAAAACAAATAAAACAAATGAAAATCTAAAAAGAACTGGCAGATATTAAAAATGCGCTATACTTAATGTCAGATCCGTTACTGTTACAGAGAAAATGTGCAATACAAGCTGCTCTGCTTTGCTGGCCCGGCAGACTAAGAGTGCTCTCCTCTTCTCAAAGCAAAGGCTATATGGATATGGGGATAAGCCTAGTAAGTACTTATCTCATTTGACCAAAATTAAAAGAGACCCTCCAGTGATACCTTCAATTTTAGACGTGAATGGCACCCGTCACTTTGATTAACAGAAATATTAATAACACTTTCAGGCAATTTTATGTTCATTTATATATCAGAACAGGGTGTCTCAGATAGGACAGAATTCTATTAGAGGGATTAACACCTCCAACCATTTCGGATGACCAAAAACATGAATTAAATGCTCCTATCTCCAGGGAGGAGGTGTGGCAGGGCACCAGGGCCTGACAGCCTGAGCAGTGAATCTTATGAAGAATTTCAAGATGTACTTAGACTCCTTAGAAATGTTGGAATATTTCTTACATCATTGGTAGCCTCCCCCACTCCGAGAAACCGATATTATGTTAATTCTGAAAAAAGGAAAGTTCTCTGAGGATTGTTCAGCATACAGGCCTATTGATCTTTTCAATCAGGACATTAAAATACTTTCCAAAATATTGGCGTTATGTCTAGAGAACGTCCTACCTTTGATCAATAAAGAGGATCAGATGGGCTTTATCAAGGGTAGAAGCTTCAGTTATAGTGTTAGGAGACTCCTGCATATTTCACAATGTAACAGAAATTTAGTTATGTCCATGTAAGTAATGTAATGCACAAATCTAGCCTTAGTTTCTGTTAAGTGTCAGTTTTTTCATAAACTGAATCAGAAGTTTTATTTTTAATGCATGGTCCTAAATGGCAAACGTGTCATTTAAGAGACCCCCATTGTTTGCCCAAGAAATAAATCTTTATTACGATGATCCTTTTTTGACATCCAGAGAGTGTGTATTTAAGCGCTGAATTACATATCTGAGCTCTACATCTAATAATTTACTTTTAGAACTACTGTTTATATGTGTATAGGACAATGGCTTCAGCAGTTGTGAGCAAAAGTGTGGCTATTATATTAACCAAAAACAAGTTAAAAATATAATCAAAAGCACTACAAAATATGCAAAGGCATATGAACATGATTATGGAATGAAGATTGGTCATCAAGACACAACATGGGCACCACATGTTGTTTGTGGCATCTGCAGATCAAACAGAGGGATGGCTTCGTGGCAATCATCAATCCATGCCCTTGGCGATTCCAAGGATGTGGCGAGAGCCAAAGAATCATACAGACAACTGCTATTTCTGTTTGGTGGACATCTCTATGTCTAAAACACCAAAAAATTGTCACATGTTATACCCAAGCATCCCATCCTCTATTGCTCCTATTCCACACAGTGCTGATTTTCCTGTCCCAGAACATCCAAATGAAGAGAGCTCTGAAAGTACTGATGGGAGACATCAATGAGGAACATGGGGAGCGATTTCACCAAGACATTGCAGCCATGGAGCGAAGGCATCAAGGCAGATGGGATTGCAATATGATGGGCAACTACACCTGGGGACTGATAAGTGAAAACCACAGTGGACATTGCAGAAAAGCTTGAAAAACTGGTTACTTCTGACTTTTAAAATCCCATTTTCACAGAAAATTTGAATAATTAATATTTTGACATTATGAGCCTAACATTGACACTTCAGAGAAATTAAAGGCATTTTTGTCATCAGTGCAATGTAAATAACCATAAGCAAATAAAAAATGACACAGGAAATTAATAGCATGGTAATTTCACTGGATGCAGAAAAAGCCTTTGACCGTTTTGATTGGTTGTACCTGTTTAATGTTTTACATAAATTCAATTTGGGAGATCATTTTATTGAATGAGTTTATATAAAAATCAAGGTGAGTGACTTCATCTGGAGCAATAGAATGCCCAGGCTAAAAATAGTGAAGGGTTCAAAGGGTGGTCTGGATCTCCCTAACATCAGTTGGTATCACCTAGCATCTCCGTTAAGATTTATAGCAGAATGGGTCAAGGAGGATCCTACATATGATTTGCTGAGTTTAGTAGAGTCACAGACCTCAGGTTCTCTGTTAGGTCTTTTGACCTGCAAAGACTTAAAATCAACGAGTAGCCATTCAAAAAATAACACTATAATCTGTAATAAAAGCATGGTTTATAACAAAGCTTGAAGGGATGTCTAAATTAACATCTCCATTGGCTTGAGGAATAAAGTGGATGCATGATTTATTTCAAGGTGCATACATGTTATCGTTCACACAACTTTTAGAAAAATACAACATCCCCAGGCATAACTTTTTTCAAATATCTGCACATTTTAAGCCAGATTGATGTGATAAATATACAGGATGGTATGCAAACGTGACAAGAGGTACTTGGTATAGATATCGATGAGGATCTTCACCGTCTGCAAATCTCTGCAAACAAAAGACATACAGTTACCTCGCAACTCTCACCTGCATGTTTAAAATATAAGATCTCAATAGGCACCTATAGTCACTGTATCTGGTTTTGTCCTAGGGGTCTCTTTGGGATGTTTCCATTTTTTATTTTTATTCTTTATCTATCTGTTTTTTCCAGTGGGAGATTGACATGGGCTGATTCCTGTACTGGTGAGATGAATATGTGTATAGGCTGTTTTGACCAATGTTGTGCCAAGCATTTTGTTGCTGTGATTGTATTATGTTAATGTAAAAAAAAGAGTGGGGGCTCAGAAAACACATTTGAGAAAAATAATAATGGAGTGGCCAGCGCAGTTACCAGATCTTAACTCGATTAAGCTGTTGTGAGAGTAGCTTGGTCATATGGTACAAAAGCAGTGCCCAACAATTCAGTCCAGCTTGTGCTTCAGGAAGCATGCCATGAACTTTCATTATTTTACCTTGACAAATTGGCAGCTAGAATTTACTGTGAATCCCCTTCAACCATGATTTGATATGCTTCCTCTTCAGGTGCTCATGCAGTGAACTGTTCCTGCATGTTTTGCTGGCATTCCTTGCTAGCTCAGCTGTGCACATTTGCACCCAATGCTGTTCTTTGAAGGCTTTAATTTAAAGTGCTCCCATACTTTTGGTGACACGAGTCATTTCCCATTTCTCCGTGCTGAGGTTAACCTCCTCCGCTGTCTCCGCCTCCACTATTTTTTAAAAGTTGTCATCCAGCTTAATGGTGCTTTACTGCTACCATGGCTTTGGTTGGTTTATTATCTTCACATTAAGAAAAGTAGCCACTGTTCTTACCTACAGAACATAGACTCAACTAGGGGTGGGTGGTATGATAAAACTCTTCAATCATGATATAAATAACTTCATCACGGTAAGGCTCTATATCACAATGTAGTATTTTTTCCCATTAATTCAAGTTAATGGCTTAAATGATTATACTTTGTTTCATCATCAATTATTTTCATTTATTTTATTATTTTGGAACTTACATTTTTACAAATATGAAAATCAGGCTTCAGGTAGTTAGTGGAATTTAACAATCACAACATAACAAAAATTTGTATATTTAAAAAAAAGATACAGGCTTGAGTTTTCCTTCAGATTTGCTCTTGTTTAATTTCAAAAGTTGTCAATAAGGTTTACAAAATACTCCTAAGGTCAAGTTTAACACAGAAACAATTTAAAAGTTTTAGTAAAAGGGCCATATATAGTTGTTTCACTTTTAAATTCTGACCTGGCATTCTCCATAAACATGGGAACTCCGCATCAGTCACATGTTTGCATCTAGGCATTACATACCTGGGCTAAAGGGTGCTAACCAACTATCTGAGCCCGTCTTTTCAATGGTATGAATCAGGACCATGTCCTTACATATGCGTGTCATTATGTGTGTAATTTCCTTCCATCATAGAGATTTCTTGTCATATTGATTGCCTCTGCCAACTATTTCTAGGCCGAGATGGGCATGGCTACATCACCTTACATGCTACTTCAGCTCAGTTCATTGAACACATGGATTTAAGTTTTTTTGAATGTTCGATAGTTTGGAAGTTATGGACCAAATCTTTTTTCTTCACTGTAGTGCCCCCTGTAGGCCAATGTGTATTTTTATTAATATTATTTTTATTTTTTTATACCCTGCATGTGGTAAGTAGCTTTCAAAACCTCAGTGGTTTGACCTGTGCAACACATTTTACTTACCAGAAAAAGAATTTTAAAAAGTGAAAACAATAGGGTTCCAGCCCTGCTATGGCTTGGATCCCTAATAATAACCAGAGCAATTACAATCGGGTTCCAGCCGTGTTAGTGCAATTGCAGGCAGTTATAGTCCCTCACGATGGCCTGGTGGTTTTTTGGTATGCATCACGATATACTATTTTTTTCCTATTAATTCAATTGATGGGTTAAAATAACTATACCATGATTTCATCATGTTTGAATTTTTTCTTTTTCGCTTGGAATAAATAAATTCTGAACCCGCATTTTCCATATATTTCCATTAAGTTTAGGCATTACATACCTGGGGTTGAGGTTGCTGACCAACTCTCTGAGCCCCAGGTTTTCAACTGTTTGAATTAGAACCCTGTCCTTACATATGTGTCATTAAGGCGTGTGTATGACCAAAACTTATTTCATATCCTGATATGATGTATATCACAATATAGCACATTTTCTGAAAACTATTGAATAAATTATTAAACAGACAAATAAATAACAAACCTTTTATTTATAAATTGAAAAACTCTGAAATGCAGCAGGAATGTAGGTAATTTCATTACAAACATAAAGTTTATGAAATTATACCTGATAAAATTTGTAATATAAAGATTTGGGCGCTGCCCAAAAACTTGAGCTCTGAAAAACTTGATCAATGTGAAGTCGCCAGCAATGATCATGGAACCATCAGCTTATGGCTGCCCCTCCCCAAAGTTTTGATATTGTTTGAAAATGTTAGGCTATTGAGGTAAGATTTCTTTAATGGAAACCTAATATATCCACAGGGTATTCCACTAGATAGGCTTCTGTAAGCATGTTATGTGCACCAGAAACATCATGCGCTTCCTCAATGTTGGTTAAAAGCCTTTCTATTCAGATAAGTAATGCATTGCGTGGCAGTAATAGTTTTTTTTTGCCAGCTAAAAATTAAGATACCTACTGCATATGAAATTCTGCTTATGTTGCTGAAACAAGTGTATTTTGTTTTTTTTAATAAAAAGTAACAGTTTGAAGGGGAAGATAGAGTTGAAGTTACTATTACTCAGACATTCATTCCCATTGCGATGTTCATATACCGGCAGTCAAAATACTGTATCACCACAGGGATCATATGTGTACACGGACAAACACGATGTTCGCGACACACAAAATCGCGACACAATAGATTGATGCTATACCAGTTTCTCTTAGGTATGGTGCTTGGAGGTTAACAATGATGAAATCAATAGCATTAGCTGTTTAACATTAAAAATGGCTAGTTATCCAAACACATTATTTCTTCAACAATATATTTTTTGAAGCTTTTATAGAAATACAAAAGATACACTGACATATATATTCCATTAATATACAAACACTAGGTACATTCCATAAAGGCACATTGAGTCCATGAAAGACCGTGTTTTAAAATAATCTTTTCAGATTTCAACATATGATTGTGATCCTGTACAGGGAATTATGCTGTCCCCATTTCATGCGGTAATCAAGAGAAATCATTGTTCTTAATATACTGAATGTAACACCCCCACACTTTCTGCAATATATCTTGTTTGTCTTTTAGACTATATGTGATTTATTTACACACACACACACACACACACACACACACACACACACACCCCCCAATGGCAAACATAGACACTTCTTTGAACCATTGTGCAGTACTGGGTTTGCCAATCTTTTTCTATGTTAGGTTTCAACATTAGACTAATTGACTGGTCTACTGTATTACTACTCTAACCTCTTCCAAAAATACCTTTATTTTTGGACATGACCATAAACCAGTGGTCTTCAACCCTGTTCCTGGAGATCTGCCTTCCTGCAGGTTTTGTCTCCAACCAAAATCTGACACACCTCTTTGACATGTTCAAGAACTTTAAGGCAATAATCAGGTACTCAGGTGTGCATGGTTAAGGTAGGAAGGAAGATCTCCAGGAGCAGGGTTGAAGACCACTACCATAGACAATGGAAGAGTGTGCCCTTTTCTTCTCTACATCTATTACAGAGGTCAGGAGTCTGCATATTAAATTTACATTTTTTGGTGTTATATACAACTCGCATTAGCCAATTGAATTGCAGTATTTTTAGATGTGTGTTTGGGCCACCTTACATGCTTTACTCCGTTGTTTTATTGTCAGTTCCTCCTGTAAATCTTACTCCATGCATTAAGCTTAGTGGCAGAGGAATCAGGAGGTGATGTCATCAGCAAGCCATACAGTTCAAATTTCATTCCTTTACCAAAGGGGTTTTTAGTTTTTTTCTAGTGTGGACATCAGGGGTTTTGTGGAAAATTGTTTCGGTAAGACCTGAAAAAACTCCTGAGTTGCAAGTATTTGAAAAAAATGTTTTCGGGGGTTATTCAATTTGGAGACTAACTGTTTGAAGGTTAAAGGCCTTCCACTCCCCCAAAGACATCTTTCACCTGTCCCAACCCCAAGTCTGCTCACATTTTAAAACCACCATTATATTTATCAGAGTATATATAAGTTGAAAATGGAAGCTTGAGGGGAAAGCAGAGGGGGCTTCCTGCGGGGGGCCTTCCTGCAGTAGAACATTACTGTTCTTAATTGGGCTGCTCAATAATACCAGAGCATATTTAGGGCATTGCAGCCCTCCTTTTTCAAAATGCAAGTATAAGAGGGGTAAGCTGAGCATGGGATGCCTATTATTCTGCAGGAACAGGATATTTTAAAAAAAAAATACAGAAACGTAGGGGGGACATTAATTTTTAGTATATTTTTTCTACCAATCAATTAAATTTGTAGACTCAACCATCTCTCCACTAATTTTGAAGTGTCAGCCATAATTGGACTGTAATCATATTTCACCATATCCTCCAGTTTTGGGTCAATTTGGATTCCCAGATAAGTAAAATTATTCACATTTCTAAAAAGGTGAGTGTATTTGGGTGGATTCGCCTTTTCCTCTGGGTTCAACAGCATTATAGAGGATTATGAGTTATTAATTTTGTAACCAGAAACATAACCAAATTTGAATTTGAAAACCAATTTGATTAGATCAAAAATATTTTTAAGCAAGAAAATCACATCGTAAGCATAAAAAGCTATTTGATGGTCGAGCCCTCCTTTTATGTTCTTTTTAATTAATTATTTATTTTTTAAAAAATATACTTCTGCTCATTGCATGATCTCTTCATCATGAGCAAGTGGATCATTATGTAGGAGCTTAACCCAATTACAAAATCTTTCCACCAAAGCGACAAAGGAGCTCGAGCGGATAAGGTCAATTTACCCTATCAAACGCTTTCTCAGTATTTAATGCCATGAAAGCTGTATCTGGTGTCCCCCTTTGCTCATGCAAGATATTTAAAACCCTTCTTAGATTATGGAATTCCTGAAGACCAACCATGAACCCGTTTTGATCTTCCTTAATAATGTCTGTCAAAAGGCACTCCAGTCTTTTTGGTAGAATATTACAGGGTAGCATAAGTCTGAATTTAAGAGACAAATTGGTTGCAAGTCTATCATTAGGTTTTTCATGTTTTGGAAGAAGAGTAATTAGGGCCCCTCTTAGAGTAGTGTTTCCTCGATCTGTTCAAAATCAAGCTTAGGTTGTGAGGGTTTGCCCCGACCCATTTACTTGGTGCAGTCGACATAAGGAAACTTTTAGCGGAGCTACTGTTGGTATTGTTAATGTCAAAGGTTTACTTTAGGCTGGTTTTCTTGCCAAAGATTTACTGAGGAGGGAAGTGTGTGTCCACCTAGTGCACCACCATACCGGAAATCCTCCATCCAAACACATTTTAATCCAAACTTTACAAATTAATAAGTGGTTTTCACACACACATCCTTGTCTTTTTTTCTTGTCTTTTTTTCCTGAATGAAATCATTTGAAGACAAGTTTGTCATGACAGTCATATCCATGATGACGTTTCTGTTTGTCTATATTTCCTGACTGCAACTGTATATGCTTGTTCCATGCTTTAGGAGTTCCATGCCACCCTCTTGCCACCCCCAAAATCCCCTTTTTTTAGATGAACCCCTTTTAATTTACAACCCTTTGTAGTGGATGTATTGCAGCAGAGACGTAGTTTAGGACTAAAATGTGTAGGAATGTGGGTATTCCACGACCCGTGCTTTGAACCTGTGATCTGGTAAATAAGCATATCAGAGCAAATATCTGTAGCAAGAATTGCTTGTTAAAAACTATTTTAACAAAATGATTTATGTTGATTTATAATGATACCATTGATTAATTTATAATAATTATTTAATGATTTGTATTGATTACGTATTATTTTAAAATCTATACTGTTAATTTACTTTCTTATTTCCCTACAGCAAACCTCTTCATCTCCACATGATAGTCTCTCCATTGACCGTAGTCTTGTTATAACTGTGGGCAATGAGTTCACTGGTTTGTCCCAGAGTGCAGGATCAGAGACTCCTTATGACAGGTAAAATATACTTGCTATTTAGATGACAGCTAGAATTTAGTTTCCGGCACACCTGGATCAATTTTAGATGACATAGCTTAAAGCAGGAAAACATGGAATATTCAAGCTTTTCTCCTCTTTTTCCCCCTCATATAAAGTCTATACATTGTTCAGAATTGACATTTCACACATGTAGTTCACAAATAAGTAATTATTTCTGTCAGATACAGTCTCACATGCTGCATATACTCCATTTGGTTTTGCTGAGACTTGGCAGGAGGCAGGACATAACACGAAGTATGAGACGAGGCTACTGACTCATCTGTAATGATGAATGTTTTTGCGTTGATTCAGATGCCAGATGTCTTCTAGTATTTCATTAGTCACATGATAGAAAAATCAACAGCACACCCACTTGCTCTTGAATTTTTTTGACTCTGACTGTTTTTGGTAGGGTTGGTTGGGTAGCCGGAACCACAAACGTTTTTTTTTTTTTTTTTTCTCGGCCTTACATTGCCATGTACAGTTTAGTCCAGTAATGTCAGCTAAGTTCAAGATTGATTTTCATGTCTGAAAAAGACATAGTCCTCCATTTTCTTCAGAAAATTGGTCAGCTGGTGAATTGGAACAAAGTCAGTTCTCACCCATCATATGTCAGCTGGAAAGTGTAGAAACTCAGATGTTTTTAATTGCAAAGGGCAGAAGAGCATGGCATTGATACCCTCCATAACCAGTTTTGCTCCTGGATTGGGGCATTCTTGGAGTTTTAAGTCGCAATCTCCTACTGCAGGACTTGAAATTCTATGAAAAAGTAGCTTGGGCATGCTGCAGGCTGCCAGCAAAATTTGCTTGCATCAAAACAAAATAGCTCGAGCCTTATCTTTTATTGTTATATCCTTGCTAATGTTCAGCTTCTTGATCAGTAAACAAGTTGAAATGGTTATTAAGCAGGTTAAACAACACACAGTAACAGTACATGATCCCCTAAAGCAGAATCTAAAATGAGGGTCTTTAAATTTGGAAGTTGTCGAGACCAGGGCTATCGAATTAATTTTGGATAGGGGTCCGGA
Source organism: Neosilurus mollespiculum (assembly GCA_030014195.1). Classification (NCBI taxonomy): domain Eukaryota; kingdom Metazoa; phylum Chordata; class Actinopteri; order Siluriformes; family Plotosidae; genus Neosilurus; species Neosilurus mollespiculum. The sequence goes on from JAQMYF010040222.1 coordinate 10,665, forward strand.
TCATGAAAAGAATCCCAAATGAGGGGCTTAAGAAATATGTCTTGAAGAATATTAACAGACACAGTAAAGTAATGTCGAAGTGCACATAGTATATTTTGTAAATGCCTAATAAAATCAGTGCATTGTTTTGTTTCAAGACATACAGGCCCAAGGCATTGCTTCATTCAAATGAAAACATACACCATGTTAGGTAATCAATCCAGGTGAGCCATATCACAGACATTAAGAATTTTTAACTAACAGACAACATCCACTTCACACAAGTGTCCCTACAAATAAAACACGAGTGTAGTATGGTATTAAATAGAACTATAAAAACATATGAGTGAATAGTGTTTTATCAAGGAAAATTGTAATAATAATAGTAATGAGAAGACAAGAATTAAGTGAATATTAAGACAGAAAATTAAAGCTTTTAATTATAATACTAAGACAAAGAGAAAAAAGAAGTGAATAATAAGACAAAAAGGTTCAGTTTTTAACAATTTAAGAAGATAATGTGAATATCAAAACACAGACATAATACTTTACCTGTCAATCCTAATTGCTAATTTGATGAACAGAACTATTAGTTAACTTATTTAGTAACCAACATTTGACATCTAATGAGAAAAATAACTTTTTACGATTTAGCAGGAGCAGTGAAGTCAAGTGTATGCACACAGTGGTGCAGATGCGCAGAGAGAGAGATGCACAATTATGAGTTTTAATGCCGTTCATGTGTGAGAATGACACGGACCATAACACAATCTTGTATGAACTTTGACTTTCGTTTGACGAATTTCACTTGCATTGTGCAATTGATAAAGAAGGAATTTCAAGCCCTGTAATGCAAATGCTTTATTTTGGCTACAAAGACAGCACAGTCCTGTAGACTTAAACTGTAGGTTTTACAGTACTGCTTGAATCCATATACTAACCCTGTACCATATGTTTTTAAAAAGGTGTGTCTTTCATTTTGCTAGCAAATGGCAACCAAACTACATAGTAAAATATGTGGGAAGAGATTCAAACAGGTATGCATGTGTGTTTGTAGTGACTCCCAGTATAGCTCTGAAATTACAAGTACCCAGTGTGTCATGTCTGATAGCTCAATCTTTTAATATAACCATTTAGCAGGCACCAGTGGCTTGGTAGTCAGTAATCTTAAACAACTGAATGAATTTTAATTTAATTAAATTTTTTTCCCCAACAGAGATTATTCTCCACTATGTTCAAGATATGAGGGGCATGATGAGCATAGTTCAAGAAGGCACAGTTCTAGCCATTGTAAGAACAGGGACCGGAGCCACAGTCCTGACAGAATTCACAGTAGAAGTCGTCCTCGCAGTAGCAGCCGTAGTCATGCAATGAGCCGCAGCAGGGTGCTAAGCCAAGAACATAGCAGACCACGCAGCAGAAGTAGAAGTAGGACCAGGAACAGGGGAGGGAGCAGGGCTAGGAGCCAGAGTAGACCACACAGCAGAAGCCGGAGCAGGGAAAGGAGCTGGAGCAGAGGAAGAAGCTACTATGACAGAAACAGCAAGAGAAATGAAGACTTTAGAGAGCTTGAGAGGGCCCGTCGATGTAAAGAATTGGATGACATGATGATGCCCACAAAATCCATCTTGAAAAACAGGCTTGACTCCTCTCAGACCAGTTCTTCAAAGATAGGACT
>JAQMYF010040223.1:0-12318 GCA_030014195.1 Neosilurus mollespiculum
CTTTTTCTGTCCCCTCCAGTCAAGTCCAGCAAAATTACATAGATTCCATAACACAAATCAACAGTAAATAAATGAATAAGAATATCAAGAGGAGCTTTATACCCATAAACCTCCTCTTGGAAAAGTAAATTTGTACAGCACAATGCTGCAACCAGACTGCCATTCTGCTTGCTGTGATGCTGGACAAGACCACCACCCCTGAAGAGGAGTGTCCCCTATGACTGCGGCGACTCTCTGCTCAAGCGGGGTGAGGTCCTCCTTTCCTCTCCCCCCACCGGATTGGGTCAGACTTTGGCGGTGGGCAGCCGTCCTCCACTTAATGGCCACCTTTAAGTCTGACGACTTCTTTTATAACTTATATCTTTTATAACCCCACAGCATTGACTCCCTCACACACTCTTTTCCACTCAGACCTCCCCTGTTTGTTGTTATTGCCGGAGGACAGCATGCCAAACAGTACATTCTTGCGCGCCTCCCCGTCTGACTCATATTGTAAGGGATTTCTGATCCTGCGAAGAGGGGAATCTCCGGTGCAGGGTTAATATGATTTGCATATTTAAATGGGGGCGTGGACAGGGAGGGGTCGGGTACTCCTACATGTGCACTCAATTCCACGTTGATTCGGATGTTCAAAGGAAATGTGCTTGAATTCATGCGTACGCACAGATTCATACATCTGGATTTTTTTGTGCGTACAACGTTTTCTGGATTTAAGCGCACACCTTTTTTCAGTAGGAATTCCACGCAAGTCTTTGTACATGAGGCCCCTGGTCTATTGTAAACAGAATTAATGAGCTGATGCTACAGCTGGAAGATAACAGATTGTGCTGTGGTGCAGGCTGCATCCTACACCAGCAAGACAGAAAACATAGCTCACAGAAACAACAAGGTTAGCAAAAAACGGGCTAATAACACTATGACAGGGGACAGTCACTGCTCTCCAGACTTAGAGTACCTGACAGGTAAATGCAGACCTTTTTTTCTCCTCCTTGAGATCTCATCAGCTGTTCTGATTTCTGGGGACTCCAGTCATGTAGACTTAAATGCATTACTCCCCAAATCCCACCAGCATATGGAATGTGTATTGACATGCAGGGAAAGTCTACTGGTTAAAGTCTACTTCAACAATAAACAGACACAATGCTATACCAAAACCCCACCTAGGCCAGTCAAACCACACATCCGTGTTTATGTTAACAGCTTACTCCCCCCTCAGGAAAAGAGACTTCCCCCCACACACACACACTTTAAAAACTTGGCCTGATGATCATACTGATCACTACCCTGTACATCTCTATTCTCCTTCATCAAGCACTGTTCAGACAACTGTACCACCCTCATTGAATCCACAACCATCATCTCTTTCCCAAAGAAGACCACCATCAGCAGCCTAAATGACTTTCAACCAGTGGATTTCACTCACATTATGAAGTATTCTCAGAAACAGAAGTCAGAAGTCATTCAAGGACTTTCACCCACAATTTACCCCCACCAGTTTGCATACACGCATGATAGATCAACAGAGGACGCTGTAGCCACAGCCCTCCACACAATCCTGACCCATCTGAAACTGAAGGACAGTTATGCCAGACTCATTTTCATAAATTTTTGCTCTGCATTTTATACAATCATCCCCAACAGTCTGGTAACCAAATTAAACAACCTCAGCCTCCCACAGTCCATCTGCCTCTGGATTAAGGACTTTCTCAGCCACTACCCACAGAGAGTCAAAGTAGGGCCCCATCTTTCTCCTGCACTCAGCCTTAACACTAGCTCCTACAGAGTCCCATGTGTAGTGAGTCCCTTAATGTACACTCTCTATACATATGATTTCACCCCAACCCACCCACACAAATTCAATGTGAAGTTTGCAGATGACACGACTGTGGTTGGGCTCATCACAGGAGGAGATGAGTCAGCATATAAGGAAGAGTTGAACAAACCGTTATTGTGATCCAGCAATAACAACCTGGTCTTCAACACCACATAGACCAAGGAAAGATTGTGGACTTCAGGAGAAGCAGATTTGACCCTCAGCCCATATACATCAATGGGGACTGTGTGGAGAGGGTCTGTGACTTAAATTTTCTGGGCCTTTCTGGGTATTGACATGGCCTTGAAAACTTGCACCACTGTGCTGATCAAGAAGGCACAGCAGCAACTCTACTTCCTGAAGGTCCTGAAAAACAACACCTTAGCAAAGAGCTGATGTTGTCCTTCCACAGAATATCCATCTAAAGTGTACTGATGTACTGCATCCTAATGAGGTTTGCCAGCTGCACTGCTCAGAAAAATGGCAGCACTCCAGAGGGTCATCAACAACAGCACAGAAGATCATCATCTGTGCTCTCCCCTACTTAGAGGAGCTATACAGGTCCCACTGCCACAGGGAAGCCCATGGCATCCTAAAGGACTCACCCTATCCAGCACATTACCTAATTAAGCTGTTATCCCAGGCAGATGGTACAGAGCATAAAAAGCCAAAACCACCAGTCTGAAAAACAGCATATATCCCAGGGCTATTGCAATAATGAATGAACACTGAAAGATGTCTCATCCGTCTATCCTGTGCAATTGAACAAAACTGTACAATATAATGCTGCTAAATGTACATTTTTACTAGATATCTAGCCTTCCCCAAAGATCCATGCTGGCACCAATGCTTTTTAATATTTATATCAGCAAATTCACACTGACAGAGCAACTTAAGAAGAAGATTTCTTAGGAAAATTATTTTACCCACTAGTGTCTTTAACTCAACCCATTCAAGTCTACAGTGATAACCTTCCACCTGAGCAAAAATGTAGCTAGGACAAAACTTAAGGTCTCTTTCTGCATGAAACCTATCAAGGATGAAGAACATCCAAAATACTTTGGTGTTACACTGAACCACATGCTGACCTTTTGCAAGCACCTGAAAAGGGTTGCTGGTACATTTAAGACCAGGGTTAATGTCATATAAAATCTTCAATGAATCAACTGGGTTCAGCAGACAGTGCAGCACATAGTGCAGTGTCCTCTTTGAAAGTTTCCCTGGTGACTTTGAAGCAATCCATGAGACAACAGATGATGCCCTGGCATGGCTCACCAATCTAGTTTCACCACTCTGATTTTGTATGTCATATGACAAAAACAATAAGAAGATTATTCACACATCAAATGTAAGCATCACTTCAGGCAGGTTGTTTTGGCAAGCCTGCTCCAAAACAGCAAGCCCTCTTATAAACAAAGATCTATGAATGGTGTTGTTCATGTCTGTTGCACCCTCACTGATGGTTGAGGAGACCAAATTCAAAATATACTTTGCCACATTGGCTACAGGGAAATGCCTGTCCTGGGTTAGATTCTGCAGTGCTACAGGTTTTCCTCCTTCTCATTATCACATCTATGCTGGCAATGTAAATATTTGCAAAGGAAGAGACAGCCTTGTAAACAGTGTCTCAGCAAACCTCACAACTGGCAGCTAACACAGACCAATGGGTATGGTCAATATGACAAGTACCAAATATATTTCATCAAAGACTCATTAACTCTCTTCTTTGGTGTCACCCTGTCCCAGTTTCTAGATGACAGTTTCCCATACAGCATGATCTTGGGCATGCGATGACCCTCCATACTGAAGATGTGCCATAACCAGTCTTGTTGGATCTTCAAAAGGATAGCTTTGACATTGGTGACCTTTGCCAGTCAACTGTTGATCTTCTTGGCATTTGATTTTGGCATTTGATGAAATGGTGCACCCACATAGCTGAATTGCCTGACCATCTTCAGTTTCGTCTTATGAATGGTAATGTGGAGCGGGCACTGTTTTTGCTGAGGTGTAGGATGAAAAAGAAATTCTGTCTTTTTCAGGTTGACTTCAATTCCAAATATAGGTGAAGCCTCACTGAAGCAGGTTGTTATATTTTGAAGGGCTGATTTTCAGTTGGCAAGAAATCAGAAAAGAAAAACTCAATATGGTTGCTCCATGGTCTTAATATGAGCCTACAGACATCTCCATTTGAACAGGCTTCCATCAATGTGCTAATGAATATAGATGCCATCATTGTAATCTTCAGTGGCCTGTTGGAGCATTGTGCTAAAGCAGATGGTTAAAAAAAAGAGGGAGCAGCCTTGCTTTACTCCATTCCCAATTAGAAAAGGTTCTGAGAGGTCACCACTGTGTCTGCCTTGGCAATGCTGATCTTCATTAAGCTGGAGAACCATGCTGAGGAACTTTGGGGGACATCCTTTTTACTGCATTATTTGCCACAGACCTTTTCTGCTCACAGTGTCAAAAGTCTTGGTAAGGATGGCAAATGTCCTATACATACAGTCTCTTGTCAGCTGCTTGAAGATGAAAACTATGTCAGTGGTGCTCCTGTAGGCTCTATATCCAAGTTCTATATGGGGTGTACCTTTACCATGATGGGTATTAGTTTGTTTAAGATAAGTTTTTTTGTGCACTGGAGAGCAGGGTTATCCTTTGATAGCTGGAGTAGTCATAACTTTCCCTTTTATTCTTGCACAGGGCAATGACTTCTACAATACTTGGATTCTGTGGTAGTTTTCCTTTTTATCAGCAGTAAATGAAGTGCTTCTACTCTTTGGAATCCAAAGCTTATCCCCACGTTTCCAAATCTATCATGGTTTTCCATCCAGTCCTGTCTTTTTTAATCATCTGTAGTCACCAATGTCTGTGCAAAGCTGAGCTCTCTCTGCAATGTTGTTTCTCCATTAATTCTGGATCTCTCAAAGCCTGTGCTGGAAGTTGCTTCATGCAAGGGGGAAGGCTGCTTTTGTTTCAGGACAAGCTGGTTGAGCATGGTGGGCCTGCTAAGAGGAACACTTCTTTTTAAACAATTCTTTGTTGTTATCATTATTCCAGTCTCTATACTTCTTTGTATATATGTCTATATACTTCTTTGTATGTATTCAGGTGTCTGAAGGATGGCAGTTTTAATGTGGTTCCAGAGAGTTTCTGGAGAATGATCTATAGGGCAACTAGGATCCTTAAGCCTCAACTGGAGGTTTGTCTGGAAATCAGCTATCACTTCAGCTGACATAAAGTAGCAGACATGAAGTTTATTCCTTGGAACATGTCTACATGTAGATACACTATGACACTGCACTGGGCATTGCTTGAGTGTGTAAGACATAATGAAGGACTCGCTGATGCACCAAGATGTAATCAGTGAAGTGCTAGTGTTTGGACCAAAGATGTATCCAGGTTGTTTGTAGACTGTGTTTCTGTTGGAAGATGGTGATTGTGATGTCAAAAACTGCAGGAAGTGGCATTTATTATTGCAGTTTCCAGCATCATGTTTTCCAGGTGCTTCTTTCTAGGTTCTGAATCTCTGCTAATTCTGTTGTTAAAGCCTCCAAGAATAAAGAGCTTTTTGATCTGCAGAAATGTTCTGGATAAGGTTGCACTGATCAGCTTAAAATGTATCCTTTTAGTAAATGTAGCAGACTACTTGTGGTGAGTGAGAGTTTCATGGTGATTATGAAGTCAGAGTGCCATGCTGGCAGGTTTTGGCATGGTTATGATCTTCCTGCATGTGAGCTTGAGTCCTTGTGCACCTTGTTGGGCAGGTGCATACCTTTACTTTTTGGTTCATTTTTTTTAACAAAGAAGATGTCCATTGACCATGGGTTTTTACCTGAAAAGTAACGTACATGAACATGTCCTTACCCCAGATTTTTCCAAACCAGGGGCCTCATGTACTAAGATGTCCTCCGGCATTAACAACAAATGCAGGAGGTCTGAGTGGGAGAGAGTGTATGAGGGAGTCAATGCTGTGGGGTCGGAAAGGCGAACACACACGGAGTTATAAAAGAAGTGGCCAGACTTAAAGGTGGTCGTTAAGCAGAGGAGGGCTGCCCACCGCCAAAGTCTGTCCCAATCCGGCGGGGGGAGAGGAGTGGAGGACCTCACCCCACTTGAGCAGAGAGTCGCCGCAGTCATAGGTGATGCTGCTCTTTCAGGGGTGGTGGGAGCGCATGTGGAGTCTCCGATTACCCCCAAGCTCACAGCCCTGTAAAATAGAGGTTCATCCGGAAATGTGTGCATGCTCTTTGGTTTGGCAAATGTAAACATGCCAGTACAAGGAAGAGGGTATCCAAGACTTTGGCTCATGTTTAAGTACAATTTATTTCTTTTTTAAAACAGACAGTGAGACAGAGGACACGCAGCCACAGACTCAGGGGATTCCTCCACCATCCGCGGCGGCTCTGGCGTCACAGAAATGGGGGATTCCTGCTGCCCGCCCGACTGGCCGTGTCCTCACCCGCGCAGTGCTGTGCAATCGGTGGCATAAATGACCGCCTGCTCACAGGCATCCTGACAAATATCAGTGATTCAGTAAATGCATTGGTGAATGGTTGAAATCACCCATTGCTCACAGTGCTAGCTTGTAGTTCCCAACCATGCTGTTATAAATCGTGCGTTGAACCAGGAATGCGCTTTAATCAACTCTGAGGACTAATGTTCACATTATAAACAGTTTCCCAGCATCACCTCTAAGTGTCGCCAAAGCACCAACAGCTGCAGAAACATATGTACGCCAGCCATGAAGTTGGCGTGAGGCTAAGCACATTTCCACGGACATTTCACTCTTGATACATCTAAACTTTGCCGTGGGAAAGGGCGTACACAACGTTTTTGTGCATACGCACCCTTTGTACATGAGTTGTTCATGACTTGGAGCGAGTGTGACAGAGCAGGGAAAACACTAAACACGGGGTTATTCAGGAACAGAGTTTGGAACCTATGCTTAAGCCTGATTCTATATTTTAGGATGTACTATGGGTGAACAAACTTTAATTTTTTGTTATTCCTGCAAATGCAGTTTGGTATTGCCTCTCTATATAAATGTTAGCAGGACATTTTTCTACATACATCTGATTTGGCAGATGCACCCCCAATTCATCGAGGTAAGTGTTATCCCATGGTGTGAGTTCTGTTTGCCAGGAGAAATGCTTTGCTGTTTATCTACATTCTAATGGGCTGTAATTTTATGTGAACTTGGTCACATGACAGTTGTATTATGATTCCTGATCCTGATATTCTATTATTATAGAAAAATTCCATCAGGTTTCCTCTTGAAAAATATACACAGAACAGCACTCCACTGATTAAGGAATTTGTGAGACCCTTCCTCAGGGTATAACAGGCAACAATTACACATACCCACAGGCGTTACTTATTAGTAATCAGACACAGCAGTTCATTCAAACCAATAAGTATTTTAAACTATTCAATTACATTGTTTTTGTTTTATCTTTATTAATATATAATGGAAATTTTTGCAAAGAAGAGGTTATTAAAAAAAAAATAAATAAAAAATAAAAACAAGTTCACACTATCTCTTCATTAAGTCCCTTTGGCTCTAAAGTATCTACATAAGGAATTCAAAAGCATTCCCTTTGTAGATTGGTTGGACAAGAGGTAATGGATTTGTGTGCTTAGAGTGAAGAGAATAAACTGTTTTCAAATCAGCTTGAGTCAGAGTGGAAGGCCTTAATGGAATTATGGAATAATGATCAGATTGTGATACGGCATGCTAACAAAGGCTGGGCAATTGTGGTTCATGATAAATCTGCATATATAAATGAGATTAGGACACAACTTTCTGATAGACTTGTGTGTACTCCTCTTGATACTGACCCTACTTTCAGATTTGGACAAGAAATTAAAGCATTTTTAAAATGCCGCTTACATGAAGGTGGGATTTCTGATAATGAATAATAACACATGATTCAAGTGAACCCTATAAGACCTGTGTTGTACACTTTGCCAAACATACACAAAAGCTTCAATGATTTTCACATCAAACCTTTGGTATGATTATTGCCCTCCCATTTGAAAGATACTACTGATTTTCTGAGAAAACTGAATGACATTGTGGTTATACTTTGTACAATGGATGTGTCCAGTCTATATCCTAGCATACCACATGAGGACAGTTTGAAGGCTTTAGGTTATTTTTAAAATCAGAGCTCTGATTTACATCCGCCATGGTGTTATTGTTATCCTTGGCTGAAATAGTTTTAACTAAAGATTATTTCAAGTTTCAGGATCATTTTTATTTGCAGCATAGAGGTATGACAATGGGGTCTCCTGTAACGTCAAACTATGCAAACGTATTTATAGGCAAGTTTGAAGAAGATTTCATTTATAACAACAATACTTTTTCAACATTTATTACAATGTATTGGAGGTACATCGACAGTCTGTTTTTTGTTTGGTGTGGCAGTATGGAGAACTTGAATAAATTTCATGAGTATCTAAAGTGCAAAAAAGAAAGAATTAAGTTAATGCTTAATCATGATTTTAAAAAGATTTAATTTTGTAGATGTTTTTCAAAAAGTGTGCCAATGTTTTGTGTACAGAGGTGTACAAAAAAGAATTGGACAGAAACACTTTTCTTCACTTTAGTAGTTTTCTCCCACCCTCACTTAAAATGAGTCTTCCTTATAGTCAGATTTTCAGATACAATCCCATATTTGACTTGGATAAAGCTTTCAAGATACAAACCAAGGAGCTCAGTAACAATTTTTTTTTTGCATATAGCTTATACAACTAATCTGATTAAAACCACAATGGATAAATTTTAGCAGATTCAGAGGAATATTTTATCTCAATCAAAAGAAAAAGTTGTTTCTGGTAACTCTGTTTCAATGGTGTGCACGTATAACCCTCTATCTAATGCATTTTTAAAAAAAATAAATAAATAAATACTGGTACATACTGAACACCAATCCAGCCATTGGCAAAGTTTTTCAAGAGCCACCAAGATTTTTCTTTAAAAGACAGTTTGAGAGATTATTAAGTGAGATAAGATTTAACAAGAAAACCTTCTCATTTCTATCCGGTTTAATTTTCCTTGTTTTTTACTGTGTTCAATGTCCAAATCTGATTAGAGAAAACCATGTTTTACATCCAAGGTTGTGATGGTTAGAGGTAGAATTACCTCAGTTAACTCTGGATCGATGCCTTTAAACCAGCATGTGCCTGTGGTATCCTGGGGTTTTAATAGCCCTTTTTAACAACGCACTACTGTGGGTATGTTTAATAATATTTGTCTCAACAATAGCTGTGTAGATTCATCCAAAGGGGTATGTTACATAGGAGTTTAACTTACTGAGAGTTATTGAGTAAAGTCAGAGCTAACAAACCTTCTACACTGGTGTTAATCAGTGTTATAATGGTGATACAAAGTCTATAAGGTAAATTGGTGTTGGTTTGTGTGTGTTCACATAAAAGGGATGTGTCTGAAGGTAAATACAGCCTTGAAATCATAACACGAGCTCCAGATTTTTCAAAAGAGGCATGTGCAATAGGATATTTTAACATTTTTATAGCAAAGTACAACAATGTGGCATCAAATAAAGACAAGAGGCAATTCTAATATGTTAAAACAAGCTGACACTGATCGACCCTCATCCCCCACCCCCAGATGGACTACATTTCCGAAAATAACCCATTAATCACTGAACAAAATGTTAATTCGTGTAGAAAATTTATAGTATATATTTTTAATTATTATTTATATAGCATTATGTGGATTTTAAATGCTTATTTATATACTAAATGTGATTGTTACATTTTAAGATAAATAACATGTATTTCAGTATTTAATAATTATGTGTATGTGTTATAATATGTGGTATTTTGTAATATGTATCAGAATGAAATAAAATCAGTCATTACTCCACTGAGTGGGACTAGAATGTCCGGCCGCAAACTTTGGTAAAGATAACGAATTCCATCAGATATGAATCTATATCTTTAATAAAGAACACCAGGGTAAAATAACAAATTTATACTCTCTCTTAATTCACTCTCAGTCTCTCCTTAGTGTCCAAATGTACATATGTTCTGCCTTTTTTACTATCGGGCAATATCTATTGGAGAATGTAAGTGAATGGGCAGAGTTTATAAAGATAACGGCGAGTTAACCAAGAACATAATCTACTTGGACCAGAGTTGGGATGTAGCATAATTTGTCATGACAACACACCTCGGGGAAACCCTGCTCAGCTTTCGAAGCATTGGTTAATCCAGAAGTTATTTAATCCGACATAACAGAGTTACTCCTGAATTTACCCTGAATTTTTAGTACAGGTATCTGGTCACAGAACTTCAAAAGCTGAGCTGCATAGTGGAATGTTTCAGATATTACACATTTCACTATTTGCATAATAGTGTGCCAATTTATTTTATAGATCAAGACAAACAAAATAACAAGGTGAAAAGTATGGCCAACAGACAAAGTGGGAAAACAAGTAATATTTAACATAATAACAAGTCCAATAAAAAAAGGGAAATAAAATTCAGAAAGAAAGAAAATAATTGTTTTCCTCCCTAAAAAGTAACTTGTGCTGATTTTCTCCATAAAAGTAAGTTTTTTATACTATTAAAAATCTCTTGCAGTTTAAGTCCATATATTATAGGGTTAATTAAAGGAGTAATAACACAAGGAATAACTGAAAGGATCAGAACTATAATGTGAGGGATTTGTTTTGATTCTATTCTCTTGTTTATAATTTCAAATCCTGAAGTTACAGAAAAAATTATTAAAATAAGTATATGTGGTAAACAGGTCTGCAGAGCTTTTCTTCTGAAATCTTTAGAGTTCTTTAAACACACAGAGAGTATCCTGATATACGAGTAGATTATAAAGATCACTGGAGGAAATACAGCAATACAGAAATTAATAAGACCATACAAGTAAATGGCAAATGTTTCCTTACAGTTTAATTTAACAATGGAATAAGTATCACAGTATATTCGGTTTAATTTAAATGCACAGAGCTCTAGACGGGTTGTTAGAATAACAGATATTCCAAGTTCACAACAAGGCAAAAACCATGATATAAATATAAGTTTTCTGACAGTGGACATTTTAAGGATAGTTGTATAATGTAATGGATTGCAGATGGACACATACCTGTCATAGGCCATAACTGATAACAGAGCAAACTCTGATGCAGCATATGTGTACAGACAAAATGCCTGAAATAAACAAGCTCCAAAAGAAATAATTTGTTTTTCAGACAGTAAATCAGAGAGCAGTTTAGGATAAAACGCAATTGATCCAAATAGAGAATTAAAAAGTAAAGCAGCAATAAAAATGTACATAGGCTCATGAAGATGCTTGTTTTTGTAAATGACAAAAATAATAACTGTATTAAAGCAGATGGTCATTATGGTGATAGCGAGAGTGATAATAAAATAAAAATATCTGTGATTCTCTAAATCCACATGTCCCTCCAGCATTAAATATGTAATATTGGAAGTATAATCCATTATCTTTTGAAAAGTAATCCATGTATCTGTGGTTTTCTGGTCATCATTCAGTGATCAGAGTGTGGACAAAAATAAATATCTGTGGTGAGGAAACTAACATCATGGACATATATACACTCTCATTCACACACCTAATCCTTAGTGATTTGCTGAGAGCAATTAGAAGAAACATCCAGTCAATTGTATGACCTTCACTAGCTTTTGTGTTCTTATTGTTTCAATTCATAACAGCATTCTTGTAGTTTCATCCAAATGATGCCCTTAATGTTGTTTATCTTCTTACTAAGAAACAGGAATCCCTCCATCCTAAATACTTGAAGATGCTTATCTTATATCAAATACTTAAAAATACAATGTGTTATTCATTAATATGTAAATCTTTGTAGCATACAGTAAGATAAATAATATCTCTGACATACAAAATAAAAAACCTCTCGAAATGTTTATGCTTGTGAATTTTATTTATTTTATTATTCCATTAGCCTTTTGTCAAGGGATATAACAGGGATGTAAATTAAAAGCAGTCTAAGTTTTTTCCATGGCTGTATGTTTGTTTGTTTTGTTTTTACACACATACACAGTATTCTAATTTGCTGTTCAGAGTGTACCCCACCTTTGCCTAAAGTCAGCTGAGACTCCCTGGTGAGAGTAAGTGGTTTGGCAAATGAGTGAGTGAGAGTGATGAGAGTTTGTGTTTTTTAAGCCAAGCAGAAGTGTACCAATCAAGAAACATCTATTGTTTTTATTACCAGAATGATAAATAATGAAAAAATAATTAAATAAGGCTCTTCAGAAGTAACTTCATTACTATTAAAACATGCAATAAAAATGAGTTTTAATCCAGATGAAGACTTAAACCTCTTGACCAGGTTGCTTACATACTGTTTTTGAATCAAAACATTGCAGCATTTCCTAATCATTATTATAATTTTTTTTTTTTTCCCCATGTTTCTCCCCTAATTTAGTCATATCCAATTCCCACCCATCAACTTTTGCCTTCCCTATCACACGACCACCACCGACCA
>JAQMYF010040224.1:0-12309 GCA_030014195.1 Neosilurus mollespiculum
AGAGAGAGAGAGAGATAGAGAGAGAGAGAGAAAGAGAGAGAGAGAGAGAGAGTAGTGGGGGGGGGGCTCCCTCATCAGGCTTCCAGATGTTTTTCATGCTGGGTTCAATGATGTTTGACATTTTTTAGACCTTTTTTTTTTTTTTTTTTAAAGACTTTGTTTGTTGTTTGTTGCCGAAGTGTCTGAGTTTCAGTTTCGTTTCTGCAGTTCTGCTCTCAGGAATACCAAGCACACACCCATCAACAAGTCAGAATACACTGATAGAGCAAATACTACCACAACTTACTATCAGGCCATTAAAAGTATAATTAAAGGCTCTAAAGAGCTGCTTACGGTCAAAGTATAAAGTTCTTACAATTATTCTTCACTGTAAAATAATCCTGTAATGCATCAGTGTAAAGAAATTTAAACACAATATATAATTTTTACATACTAATACAGTGTCCATGTTTCTACAGGGAATAAAGATTATATATAAGGGCAGTATTTATAAAGGGTTCCATTATGTAACCCCCCCCCCCCTCTCTCTTTCGTTTCTTGTCTCTCAGTCTCTGTTTTCATCTCTCCTTCTCTCTCTTTGCAGTGAAGATTGAAGGCTTGGGAGCAGTAGCTGCAATAGCATGTGGACAGGACCACAGTCTGGCTCTGTGTGAGTCAGGTCTAGTGTTTTCCTGGGGAGCTGGTGGAGAAGGTCAGCTGGGTCTCAGTAGCCCGGTGGCAAAATGTCCCAAACCAATGTAAGTATAAGATGGCGTGTCCAAAGTCTGACCCTGGTGCTACATACAGATATCTGTAATGTCTCATTTAGAATGTATGACAGGTGTCACCTGTTGGTAGCAGCAGATTATGTTAATAACTGTTTTTGTTTTTAACTGGCGTGTCCTGTCATAAGTTTGATATTTCAAAGCTCCAAAATCCCTAAAAAGAATCAAGGGGAATCTGAAACTGCTATAATCATGATCTTATACTCACTTCAAAACTGCTCTGCTCAGAAAGACGGATTCCAGTCTCTGGGTTTTGGGGGTGGGTGGTCCCACCTCAGGGACTTTTTTCTTGCCACTCTTTAAACCTGGTTAGTTTAAATGCTGCTTTGCAACAGTATGTGTTATAAGTGCTATGCAAATAGTATTCAATTGAATCAAATGAAATTATCAGCCCTGCGATGGTCTGGCGCGCTGTTCAGGGTGTACCCTTTCTTCGCATTGGGTTCCTGTACCCTGCCTTATCCTGGATGGGATGGGCTCCAGCCTCCCCGAGACCATAATAAAAGATAATGCAGTACAGAAAATGAAACAACTTTAGAGTGTCCCATTGTTCAACATCTACTGATTTACAAACAACACAATCATTTATAAATCACTAACCTTTTACTTTTGCAGGCAAGTTCCTCAACAATTAGCTTTCCAGATCCCAATGGTGCAGGTGGCTTGTGGAAATTTCCATTCTTTGGCCTTATCTAAGGGTGAGTGTATGGTGTATTTTCTTGAAAAAAAACCCCAGTAACTCATTTTCTAAGAACATGAATCATGGACTAGACCAAATAAATGAATATCAAGAATAGCCATGGTTAATTATAATAAAACATATTGACGAAACAAAAACATAACTCTCCTGAAGGTGGTGAAGTCTTTTCATGGGGTCAAAATACATATGGGCAGCTGGGGCAGGGGAAAGCGGTGGAGCTGCAGCCTGAGCCTGCTCTGGTACGGTATCTTGTCGGAGTTCCAGTCACTCAGATCGCTGCTGGTGGAGCCCACACCCTGGCACTGACTCTCACAGGTCAAGTGTTCTGCTGTGGAGCTAACAATGTTGGACAGCTGGGTCTTAAAAGGATTGATGAGAAAGGTACTGTTTATACTGTCTTATAAGATTTTACGCACGATTTTAAAATGTTCCAGTATTTGTTGTGCATGTGGTCGATTAAAAATATATTGTGTCCCATAAGTCCAGCGTTATCGCTGGAGTTAACCATCTCCCAATAACAACATCAGAACATAATTTATTCCTCTTAGTCCAAAAGGTATTTTCAACTAAAACATTTTTATTCATTACCAAGCAATATTACACTTTTTAAAAAGCTTGGAGTTATAATTAATGTCAGTAAGACAAGCACATTCCTATCATTACTTACATTATAACAACAGAACAGTCCTTCCTGAGCTATTAGTTACCAGTAAAGCTATCTATCATGAAGATTTTACTGATCAGATCTCACACTGATAGGGATATCTTATTAGAAAACAAACTGACTTTTGATAAGCTGCTGTTCTTGAAGCTTTACAGTAAAAGAGTTTCAGATTGAAAATGATCCAATTTTACTTGATAACTGTCACTGATATTTCACAGTAAAACAAGTCATGCACAAGTGAAGCAGAATCCAATCAAAGCAGCTAAGCAGCACCTTCTTTAAAATGTTCAGCGATGGCTCATTGGGAGTTTTAAGGCTTAAAGAGTTAACCAGTACAATTTCAAGACTTCCCATTCCGGCAACTATTAAGTACTGGGCTGGAAGCATGGTATCTGGTACAACATATGTTTTTACCTAAAAGCGGTTGCAAGCCCCCTGCAGAACCTGTTCTCTAGGACAAATATCCATACACACTCACATTCACATCTTGGGGAAATCTGGAACAGGTGGCACAACGGTTAACAAGCCTTTTAGCCGGAATGTCCTGGGTTTGAGTACCGGGTTCAACAGGTGTTTTGTGTGGGGTTTTCACCCGGTACTCTGATTTCCTCGCAGAGTCCAAAGACATTCACATTTAGGCCAATTGGCTGTTGTCCCAGGTGTGAATGTGAATGGTTGTGTGTGTGTGTGTGTGTGTGTGTGTGTGGTGTGTGTGTGTGTGCTGCCCTGTGATGGACCAGCGAGTTGTTCAGAGTTCGGCCAAGAGTTGACTGAAATAGGCTTCAGCCTCCCTGTGACCTGAGTGGAATTAAGAGGTTTGGCTAATGGATGGGATGGATGGGAAAATTGGAACACCACCATTCCCCCAACCAATATAATTCCAACCCCCCAACTCATGAATAGAATGTTGGACACTCTCTTTAAAGAGGGCTAAAATATATATATTTACCTTACCAGGCCGATTTGCAGTATGTGCAGTTCCAGGTTTGAGAAACTTGGGGGTTTCTTCTATCAGTTGTGGAGCAGCTCATACAGCTGTCCTCACTAAGGTACGTCAAATGAGGCAAAGACACAAACAAACAGCCGGGTCACTTCATTCTTTTATTCTTGAATGATTATGGCTCTTCATGCAATTTCTGAGAGATTGTTATCGTTTTCAGACTGGAGAGGTGTACACATTCGGAGACGGAGCTCATGGTCAACTTGGGCACAACTCCACCAATAATGAGCTTCTTCCCAAGAAAGTTGAGGGCATTAACGGACCTGCTAAACAAGTAACCTGCGGCAGGTGAGCAACAAATAAGACAAATAAGCACAAGACAGATTCTCTTTCATTTACGTTAGCCGTTAGTGGGTGTGCGATGACTGGCAAAAATATTGTCAGTGACCTCACATGCAAATTAGAGGAACGACGTAATATTTAAATAATGACTTTGCACATGTTCACTGCTGTCCAGCATCACAGTGATTCCCAGAAGAGTGAAAATGAAACTTTCATTGCATATTAGTGTAATTATATATCATGTTTGCAAGTATAACAGATGTGAAGATATGGGAGTGTGTTCTGTTCATACACTATCAGAAAACAGGGACATGGTATGAGTCCATGTCTGTTTCCCAAGGCACAGTCTATACCAATGTGCCTCGTAAGTCTAAATATTGGACCTCAAGGGCCAAAAAGGTACATACACTGATCAGCTATAACATTAAAAACATCACAGGCACCAACAGGTGAAGTAAATAACATTGATTATCTGATTACACTGGTTCTTGCCAAGGAGTGGCATTAGATAAAAAGAGAACAGTCAGTCCTTGAAGTTAATATGTTAAAAACAGGAAAAACGAGCAAGTACAATGATTTGACATGGGCTACATTGTGTTGAGCTTTGAGTAGTGACCGAAAGAACAAGATCGTAGATACAAGTGGCTGAAATGAGCTTCCTTCTCAGGGTGGCGGAGCTCTCCCTTAGAGAGAGAGTGAGAAACTCGGCCCTCTGTGAGGAGCTCGGAGTACAACCGCTGCTCCTCCATGTCGGGCATCTGATTAGAATGCTTCCCAAACTCCTCCCTGGTGTGGTGTTTCGGGCATGCCCAACTGGGATCAGACCCTGGGGTCGTCCCAGGACATGCTGGAGGGACTATGTCTTTCGGCTGGTCTGGGAACGCCTCGGTGTCTCCCCGGAAGAGCTCAATCAATGCCTGTTACGCTCTGTTATGGTCTGTTAAGCTCTACTGCTCTCTATTACGACTCCCACGTTCTATCATGATATCATGTCAAATCCTAATACGTTGTAATAATCTTTTGACAGTTTTGCATATCCTGTAAAACATTTCTATGTAAGAGAAATATTTTACAGATCTGTTAGCATTACTGTAACAAAAATGAAGTATTCCTTCAAAAACATGTCAAGTAAGCATCTTGATTTGCATTACAATGTCATCAAATCTGGGCAGTTCGGTGACTTAGTGATTAGCATGTCTGACCCACAGCAAGAAGATCTTGGTTTCGAGTCCCAGGCTCGGTGAGGGCATTTCTGTGTGCAGTTTGCATGTTCTCACTGTGCTTGTGAGGGTTCTTACACTGTGATGACCATGCTACCTAGTGGTTGCGCCAGATTTATGTAAAATATGCATATTTAGTATGGACAGCACTTCCAGGAGTTCACTAGCGCACTCATTGTGTCGAATATTTCTCAGCCCATGTTACAATGGACTGGTGATAGGCCCGGTGGTAGATTACTGATCCCAAGGTCGGGGGTTTCAAGCCCCACTATCAACAGGATATCCCTGCTGTCCCCCAGTGTAGCTAACTGGGTTATCAAAGGCCAGCCATGTCTCTCACTGTCTATGGTGAGAGGCATAGAGACTGATTTTCGTCAAGAGTAGATTGCATAGCCATCAGCGGTTTTCTGCCATGTTCTCCCTGTGCTTGCATGGATTTCCTCTGTGTACTCCGGTTTCCTCACACAGTCGAAAAGCACCCTGCCCTGGCCCAGTGTAGGCTGAGATGGGCTTTAGCCTCGCCATGACCCTAATAGGATTAAATGGTTGGGCAAATGAGTAACTGAGGGTAAACGTTACAATAATTTAGGATGACAATTGTTTGGTTTCTCTTCTTCATATGGCATTGTAAATTTAATAATGTTTCAGCATTCAGTATCATCTGACAAACTTGATTAATTTTTTTCTTGAATGTTAATCTACACTACAACAGTCACCATACTCTGGTTCTGATGCCGTCTGGTATCCTCTTCACATTTGGCCGAGTGGGGAGCGGTGGCACTGAGAGCAACCTGAAGCCGGTAAGGCTGGAAGGAGCCTGGAGCAACGCAGGAGCAGGGATACCCACAGGTACACAAACCACTATGTTTTATTTAGAGTATCCTAAAATAAATAAAGATAAAGATGTTTGTAGACTTGAGGAAGGAGTCAGGAGTGGCAGAGAGTTATACAGGATACAGGTGGTACAGGATATGTATGAGGATAGTGTGCCAGCACTGAGGTGGGAATGACGAACTAGTTGAAGGTGGAAGTTGGATTGCATCAAGGATCTGAGCCCTTTCTTGTTTGCAGTGGTCATAGACAGGTTGACCGATGAGCTCGGGCAAGACTTTCCGTGGACTATGATGTGCGTGATCTGTAGTGATAGGAGGTAACAAGTTTATATGAGTCTGGAGAGGTGGAGGTATGCAGTGGAAAAAAGAGGAATGAAAGTTGGCAGAGTGTGAATGTGTGTGAATATTATGAAGGGTGACGGAAGAGTGGATCTTCAAGGGGTAGAGGTAATGAAGGCAGATAAATTTAAATGATTAAATATGAGTTTAGAAAAGGGTGCAGAGATGTTAGCACTGACATAAAGACAGGAGCTGGAAGTGGCTGAGATGAAGATGATGTGACTTCCTCTGGGAGTGACAAGATGTCACTAATAATATGTCAGAGGAACAGCTCAGGGAGGAGGGTTTGGGGATAAAGTGAGAGAGGCCAGACTGAGATGGATTGGACATGTGTAGAGGAGGGATGAAAAGTATTTTGGTAGAAGAATGTTGAGGATGGAACTGCCTGGTAGACTGCCACATGCACACACTCACTCATTTGCCGAACTGCATAATCCAACTAGGGTTGGCTGGTGCCTATCTAAGCCCACACCGGGCAAAGGCGGGATTCACCCTGAACAGTTTGCTAGACCATTGCGCGACCAATACACACACACACACACACACACACACACACACACACACACACACAGCCATTCAAACTTGACCACTCACACTCACACCGAGGGGCAATTTGTGAGGGCTTGCCATGAAGACTGCCACATGCACTCACACTCATTTGCCGAACCACTTAATCCTACTAGGGTGGGCTGGTGCCTATCTAAGCCGACACCGGGCGAAGGCGGGGTACAACCATTCACATTTGCATACCTAGGGTCAATTTGAAGCAACCAGTTAGCCTAATGTGCATGTCTTTGGACAGTGGGAGGAAACCGGAATTCCTGGAGAAAACCCATGCAAGCACGATTTGAACATATAAGGTCCATACAGAAACGCTTTCGCCGAGTCTAGGATTCGAATCCAGGACCTTCTTGCTGTGAGGCGGACGGGCTAAACACTATGCCACCATGCTGCCCCACACAATTACTGACTCGTTTAATTAAACTTTTTTCTTATACTTGCAAATGTTTTATAATCTGTATTCATTATTAAATATTGTTTATTTCAAATAGAAATAAAGATATCATCTGGCTGGAGCTCCAACTTTCTTTTCTTTCCATCTTTTAAGGTGAATACACTTCCTGGCATACAGTGTATTACCTCATACATGTTTCATTCTTATTATTTATCAGGGTCTATTTGTAATTTTAATATGAATTATTAAATGTAGTATCCATATCCTAAACCTCAAAGATGAACCTCAGGGTTGGGATTTGAATAGTTCATGAATTGAAAGAGAAAGAATTCATTAAACCTTAAAGGAAAGACCAGATTATAATGCTAGTGCAGTTACAATAGTGTGTAAATGGAGAAATACCCATTTATTAATTGATTGATTGCTTGATTAATGGATTGATTGATTCATTTTTGCATAAGACCAATGTTCTAGGAGAGCCATCTGGAAAACTTGAAGAAGCCCAAGTGCAGAAATGGGTTACAGTGCCAGAGCGCGATAGACGCATCAACGAAATGAAAAGGTAGGAACATAGTGGCCTAATATTAGTTTAAAGTACATAAGACTATAAGAAATTGTGCTGGATGATGATACAGTATATGTTTTCTGCAGGGAGATTTCCATGACTTTTGCTACAAGTTCAAGTATCGTTGCCTGCTTCATTAAGGACAGGTAAATCTGAATGTACCTCACAAATGAGAGAGCTCTGAGCAGAGTAGCAACATGTACAATTAGTTTATAAACTGGTATGTTATAAAATAGTATGAATATATTTGCTATTTGATTGATTTTGGTTTTGTAACTTTCTCAGTACCTTCCATGAGTTATTAACCAATGTGGATATAATATAAAAATGATTTCCTCTAATCAGTAGGAATCTTCTTGTTGATTTGAATGCTGCCAGCCAGACTCTCGACCAGCTCATGAAGATTGACTGGATCAAGAATTCAGTTGAGCGCAAATCCTTCTTTAAGACCAAGCTTTGTACATAGTACATTACTTTCTCATTGCACTTTTTGGAAGGTGTTTTTGCTTAACGAGCAAATGTATAAATTACCTTGGATTACACTGGGGCATGATGTCCACCATCTCCATAGTGGCAAAATGTTTGACTGTCAAAGGTTTTGCCATAATTATTACAATGTATTACCATTTGACACGATAGAAGGGGGGAGCGCGGTAGCGTGCAGTAGAGCTTTACAAAGCATAACAGAGCGTAACAGACCTTGATGAGCCATCATAGGGGATCTTGGTTCAAGTTTCATCTCCTGAATGCAAGCTGCCTCCTTTTTATTCCCCAATTGTGCTCCAAGCGTGCACATAAATCGTGGAACTCCGTGCCTTTTTTTTTTTTTTCTTTTTAACTTTTTTTAATTGCGGACATCGTACCCCAGTGTAGACCCAGGCTTACAGTATATATCTTACATGGAAATGGAACGATTTGATTGGCCTGCTCTCTGGAAATACAAATAAATAAATAAATGATGGACACTCGTGGTTTGTCACTGTCGCTTGGAGCAGGCCGCATCATTGTTGTTCTAGGAAAAAAAATCCTAGAAGTCTCGCTTTAGTTTTTTTTCCTTGAGTTTCCGCATAGTGTATATTGAAATGTCTAAAAACACATCATTATGGTGTGCACTTTACATACGTTTCCTTGTAGTATATAGTAAAACTCTTTTAAATGCCTTTAGCTACACAGTGCTTACACTCATAGAGTGCACTGAGCTCACCTGGCCTGCCTCTGTCATAGTCACGAATATAAAGTGGGCAGCATGGTGGTAGTGGCTTTTACAGCAGTAAGATCCCGGGCTCGACGAGGGAATTTCTATGCGGAGTTTGCATATTCTCTCTGCGCTTGCGTGGGTTTCCTCCAAAGACACACACACATTAGGATAACTGGATACTCAGTTCCACCTAGGTCGCAGGTGCATGTATAATTGGAAGATCTGATCATTTTTGTGCTGTAATATGTTCTGTCAATTCCGCCTCTGTTCTTTTACCTCAGATGAACACCAGACAGGTGGTGCACATACTTTATCTTTCTGCTCCAGTGATGAGGTGTCCTGAGATCTTCCTGTTCCTGCCCTCATTCTCCATCCTTCATGAACCCCATAATGTCATTGACCTGGTGCTGCCCTTAGCTGTAGCCATAAAAGACCTTCATGAGAATGCCATGAAAAGCTTGAGTAAGATTTCAATGCAATCATTCATACACACATTCATTATAGATCTTTATTAGATCTTTATTAGAGTATGAATAAGCGTAGGAATCCATTCTCTTTCAGTGAAAGGATGGAAACTGTGCTAGAAAACTTTCGGCATGTATTTTTGTTTCAGTAACTTCTCCTTGCAGTGTTCGTCACACTTTACAGTATAACAAGCACTGCTTTAGTGCTTTGTTCTGAATTAACACCAACTTGTTTGAAGTGTGAGGAAAACAATTATAATTATTGATCTCCTTCACACGTTTCATTTTAGGCCGTATCATACGTTAGATCCACGCTATCATGAAGATTTAATTCAACAGTGTTATTTTGCACTAGGGGTGTGTAATTGTTTCATAAACACCTTCTAAATAATCTAACTGAAATATAGATTAAAAATTAATCACATTTTTTTAATTATCACTACTGTACCTCCATCATATTATCCACTACTGGAACGCAGGAGGAGAAGAGGATGTAAAGCATCTAGTACACCAAACAGGGTGTAAATAACTCAATATTTTCCTAAGATACTGAAAATTTCAAAGTCTGGAAATAAAGCCATTAATCTTTCGCCCAATCATTACACTCCATTTTCTTATCAGTCCTGCTGTTTATAATAAAACCAACATAAAGAACAGTGTGATGATTGCCCACTTCAGGCTTCTGAGTGTATTTTGTGTGTGTGTGGAGGGATACCACTAACTGATCCCCAACTGAACAAGTTATTTAAGGTCTTATCGATCAGTGTAATTGCTGTTAATGTATAAATACTTCGGTGCGCCCAGTGTGGTGGGAGTCTTCCCTTTACATCCATCTTTAATGAAACATTCAAGCAAATCATCCTCTAACACTCAAGCAACAAGTAACGCACATGTCGGTAAGTGAGTAGAAGTGTAGCTTTAGATCAGACCACTTTTTTCTTTTGCGCTCTGTGCTACTGATTCCGTTGAAAGTGACAGCAAAGTGTTGCCAATCCCTCTGCTTCCTTTTGTTAGTTATCCCACTGCTTCGGGCCTCCACCTCCCCTAGAACGGTTTCTATCTCCATCTTCATGGAATTCGTTTTTTTATTTTTTTAACCCCGTTCTTTTCTCGCCTGCAGTCGTTATTCACAACAAAGGCACACCAGGCTCATTTATTTGCAGACTGAATTTATGCGGTAATTTGCATTGACCATTTATAGTAAAATAAAAAAAAGTATACAGGGTGGGAATTTGTCGTGCAGGAAATGTCAATAAATTGTTTGTCTTTTTTTTTATGTACCATTTTCACCAAATCATCCTAAAAAAATTCAGTAGTGAAATGATCAGCTATCTTTTGTGTGGTGAACATTTGTAAGATCTGATATAGATTTTATTGTTAGAATAACCTACCAACCAACCAACCAGCCAACCACTAATAAGTACCCAATAATTTGGATTATACTCAACAATAATAACCCAATTTTAAAATACAGTTTAATATAAATGATACAATAATAGTTTACTGCTTATAATGAGGGATTATGTTTCCTGTGACCCACAGAGAACTACTTTTCCTCCATGGATGCCAGCATTATGACCAAGCACATCTGTATGTGGAAGCAAGCACTTGCTTTCCTCCTGAGGTCGAAAGTTTGGGTAAGCTATGGCCCTGGTGTCAAAGCGGTGCTGGAAGTCCTCAAGTTACTTTATAAGGTCAGTGTTCAGTTTTGGCTGTCATACGTCTAATATACACTTATGATACAATGCAACATTGCATATCAGAAATTTGTTGTGGCTGGGGGCAGGGTATAGGATATGTTTGGAATCCAGCCGTAAGTTTTAACACCATCTCTCTGGTCTGCGGCTAAACAGCCCCATAAGCCGGCTATCTGTAATGCTCTATGTGTTCTGACATCTTTCTCTCATAACCAGCATTAGTACTGATATGCAGCAACAGTTTCAGCAGTGTGTGCTACACACTTCGTCTGTGGGTTCAAACCAGACGTACTAGCATTCATTCTCTATGTGCATCAATAAGCCTTGGGCCTTGGCCTTGTTGTTGTGGTGGTTAGCCCATCCGCCTCACGGCAAGAAGGTCCTTGGTTTGAGTTCCATGCTCAGTGAGGGCATTTCTGTGTAGACGTTGCATGTTCTCCCTGTGCTTGTGTGCACATTAGGCGAACTGGATATTCTTGTTTGCCCCTAGGTGTGAGCGTGAATGGTTGTATGTGTGTTGGCCCTGTGATGGACTGGTGAGCTGTTCAGGGTGTACCCTGTCTCTGCCTAGAGTCGGCTGGGATGGGCTCCAGCCTTAATGGGACTCTAGTAGGATTAAACAGTTTGGCAAATGAACAAGTCTCACTCCTTGGCAGGTGCCTCTGTAGCATGATAATCATAATTTTGATTTTTACGTGTAAAATTCATTATGCTCAATCTAAAATGATTGCATCAATCTTAAGTGGAAACTTGATTAACACTTATCTATATACCCATGTGTTTTATTTAAAGGGAAACAAAAAAGCTGAAAGATCGAGGCAGGTTGCACTCAGTGAGTTCTACATAGAGGAGATAGGCACATCGCCTCTGTTACTCCAACAGGATGTTGAATTGTGGAAGCAGTTTAAAAATAGACCAGTTCTGGTAATACAGGGTGTTGTTTTTTTTTTTTTTTTTAATTAGACAAATCATAGAGATAATAAGCTAACTTAAATGTTATTATCATCATTACTTTCTAATTTTTTTTATGGCCTGAGAGGAAGAGGAAGAAACACCTGTTATGTTCTGTAGTTACCCGTTCGTCCTGGATCTGAAGAGCAAAATCATCATTTTAAACTATGTTGCATCTTTAATACAGGTATTAATGTTATTGATAATAAACAATATCATGTAATCTTTCATTTTCTATTTTGAAGTTTGTTTCATGAGATACACAATATAAAAAAAGAAATATGTGCCACACTTAATACACAATACATTATCTTTTTGTCACTCTACATAAATCAAGTAAAATATTGAAGTACTTGTCTTAACCTGTCCCCATTTTTTCCTCATCCATTCGGTTCCAGGGGTTTCATCAGATTGTCCATAATGTGGCAGTTGAGGCAACTTTTCATGATGCCTGCAAACGGGATGTACCGACTCCCATCATCCTGCTGAAGCTGAGACGCACCGCCTTGCTTGAGGACACATTCAGACAACTGGAAAATACTGACCATGACAACTTCAAAAAAGCATTACTGGTGAGAAAAAAGCAGCTTTTACAGCAGCTACGGATAAAAATGGTGGTTAAATCAGCCATGTAATACACTTTTAAAATTTTCAAAAATTATTATCGAGGAGAATGT
>JAQMYF010040225.1:0-12307 GCA_030014195.1 Neosilurus mollespiculum
TGCCAGAGAACACCAAGATTGGCAAATTCGCCACTGGTGCCCTGTGCTCTTCACAGATGAAAGCAGGTTCACACTGAACACATGTGACAGATGTGACAGAGTCTGTAGATGCTGTGGAGAACATTCTGCTGCCTGCAGCATCCTTCAGCATGACCGGTTTGGCAGTGGGTCAGTAATGGTGTGGGGTGGCATTTCTTTTGGGGGCCGCACAGCCCTCCATGTGCTCGCCAGAGGTAGCCTGACTGCCATTGAGACCCTCAGACTCCTTGTGAGATCATATGCTGGTGCAGTTGGCCCTGGGTTCCTTCTAATGCAAGACAATGCTAAACCTTATGTCAAAAACAACAGCAGAATTGGTATTTCCTTGATCCACAGCCAGGGTTTCCCCAACAGGTTACCGAACCATGGAGAATTATCTTCAGTCATCTGGTGTAATTTTGTTGAAAGATATGTTGTTTCTGGAGTTTACAGCTTGTGCACCGTCCACGATGATTACTAGTATGGAAATCTTGATCATGTTGATGGATGACTGAAGTTCTTGTACGTGATTCTCTTTGCGTTGTGTATTTTTCTTCTGTGATAGTTGCTTCGGCAGTGGGTCTTAGGTTCTTTTTAGAGGTTATGGCTTCATACGAAGGTGAGGAGGTCGGTGCGTATGGGTCTCGGAACAGCAATCAAGTGGTATCTGCACAGAGTAAGAAAGAAAAAAACAAAAACAAACAAACAAACAAAAAAAATTACTGAGCAGTATCTGTTGCAAAAGAGTGCAAACACTAGGGTTGAATCCTCTGTTCAATTTGAGTCTGCTATTGTTGTTCCTTCATTCCCTATTTCTTAATTCCTGTGACACCTTAAGAACAGTCAGGTAAGGATGGACTAGTGGATGGGGAAGGCCTATGAGGGAGTCTTCACCACAGGGTTGGCCCCCAAAGTCTGTTGCTCTCAGTTCTTCCATGGGCTCCTCACTGGTCCATGTGTCCTATCCCATCCCTGTAGGTGGCAAAACAATTTTACAGTGTGACACTTGACTCCAGGTTTTACTTCCCTGACACAACACTGCAGTTGCTGTAATCAACATCACTTGATATGGTCCATGCCTTTAGGCTCTAATCGCTTGTTTCTGAATGACTTTATCATGACCCACTGACCAGGGATGATTGTGTGTCCACCTTCTGGTGAAGTCTGCCAACATGACACAACTCTCTCTCAGGCACTTTGTACTGTCTTTGTGAGGTTTTCACAGTAAGCGATCAGGGCATCTGAGGCAATGTGTACATCAGCATTTCTAAGATCACTCACACCTGGCATCTGCATTGGGCATCCAGTAATAATCTCAGGGCTCAGTCCCACTGATCTATTAGGTGATGCTCTCATACTACATAGTACTGCTGGCAGAGCTTCGACCCATGGTACCCTTTCCTGATGCATCATTTTCCTTAGCCTGGTTTTGATTGTTCTGTTTGCTCATTCAACCTGTCCTGATGCTTGTGGCCTATATGGGCAGTGAAGATTCCACTTAATCTTTAACATTTTAGATACCTGTCCTGTGAAGTGTGCTCCTTGATCTGAGTCAACACAATCTGGTAATCCCCATCTGGGAATAAAATCAGTGACAAGACATTTAGCAGTATGTGCAGCTGTAGCATGCCCTGTTGGATAAGCTTCTATCCATCTTGAGAACTTGTCTATTACTAACAAAAGATCAGTTTTTCCCTTACAATGAGGCAACAATATGTAATCAACTTGCAGGTGACAAAATGGTCCTGGTGGAGCTGGGGTATGTGTTGCTGCTGTAGCTGCTGCTGGCACACCATTATTTTTTGACATGTAACACATCTCTTTGTAATGATGGCGTTAGGCGGATAGACCCAAAAGCAGGACAGACACAGATATAAGCAAAAGAAAAGGTTCCTTTATTTAAGGACGGAGTGAATAGGTGCTGTAACCGTGTAGGTAGGGTGGGCTGGATCATAAGCGTGCGACGAGAGACATGAACACTGTGACAGCACAAGACGATCTGGCACTGGAGCTGGATAAGTGCGGGGCTTTCATCCAGGGCTGTGATGGGGATCAGGTGGGGATGATCAGCGCGGGGCCGACAATCACCGCTCGTGCCGGAGGGAATCAGATAACCTGAATGGGGAGAGAGCAGAGAACAACATGAGACAGGCATGACACTAGGATCTCACAGTACCCCCCCTCTTTAGAGCCGGCTCCTGACGGGCCAGGTGTGTCAGGATGCTGCTCGTAGAATTCGTCAATAAGACTGTGGTTGAGGATGAAGCCTGCGGGTACACAGGAGCGCTTCTCAGGTCCATAGCCCTCCCAGTCAACTAAAAACTGTCTCCCCCGACCTCTCTTGCATACCGCCAGAAGCCTTTTTACCGTGTAGACAGGTCCTCCGTCTACCATCCTGGGTGGCAGTGGGGGCTTGGTGAGGGGCACCAGGCGACTCTCACGGACCGGCTTGAGCTTGCTGACGTGGAAGGTAGGATGCACTCGGAGAGACCTGGGGAGCTTCAAATGGACAGAGACAGGGTTAACAACCTTGGAGACTGGGAATGGACCAACAAACCTGGGGGCCAGTTTTCTGGTCAGGATATGTAGGGGAAGGTCCTTGGTGGACAACCAGGCCCGCTGGCCAGGGGTGTAGGTCGGTGCCGGTCGGCAATGCCGATCTGCTGCAGTCTTCATACGTGCCTGTCCCCTGAGGAGCATTAGAATGGCCGCTGCCCAGATCTTGCGGCACTTCCTAACCAGGGCATGGGCCGAGGGAACCCTTACCTCCTCTTCGTTGGCTGGGAAGAGTGGTGGTTGGAACCCGTGGGCAACTTGGAAAGGGGAGAGCCCAGTGGATGCGGAGGGGAGAGAATTGTGGGCATACTTCACCCATGTGAGGTGCTCACTCCACGTGGACTGGTTCTGCGCCACCAGGCATCTGAGGCAGGTCTCCAGTTCCTGATTTAGTCGCTCTGTCTGGCCGTTGGAGGCCCCTAGGCAGTGACAAAACTCTTTCCAGAAACGGAAAATAAACTGAGGTCCACAATCAGAATATATGAGAAAGTGGAATGACCGGACATGTGGTGAGTTGCAATGGCCGTTGGCAGGTACATTTAATAGAGGAAAGATGTGAAAAGATGAAGTAGAGATTAGAGAATTAGGGAGAGATAAAGAAAGAAAGGGGAGAAAAGACAGATAGGAAGAAAAAGATTGTAGAATGGTTCCAGGAGGAGGGAAAGATACAAAGACAATTAAAAGAGGAAAGGGAAAGAGAGAAACCATCAGCCCCACCGGCAGAGGAACCTGGGGAGCAGGAAAAGCCACCGCCCTACAGAGAAGCATTAAACCCTAATGTGCCAGGAATGTATCCAGTCGTCTTGAAGGAGAATGAAGTCCAAGAAGTGGATCTGAAAATAGTATACGGACAATTTCAGGGCAAGGTGATATACAGGCCACTGGAGAATGAAGAAAAAAATGGACAATATAGGGGTATGGTGGTACAGAGCTCACAAAGGGACGAGAATAAAGAGGATGAAGCAACAGGATTTCAAGACAAGAAACAAAAGGAGGAACTCCCCAAGAAGGAGGAAAGCATAACAGGAGATACAGGAAGCCTGGTGTGGGATGGCAGATACTCGGAAGAGATAATGAAAGAAAATGGAGGATACCCTGAACTACATCAGATGCAAAAGGGCCTGAGGAAGGATGGAGAAACCCTGATAAAAAGGCGATCGCGAGACTATGTGTACCAAACAAGCACCCCAGTGACAAGAGAAAAAATGGTAGTAGATCAAATGCCAAGAAGTGAAGAAGACAGAGAGCTCTGCAATCAGGAAGCCCAAAGTGATGGGAAAGGTCGATATAAGGTAATCAGAGGTGAGGGATTACACTTTCGGGAGTGGAGAGAGAAAAGAAAATCCTGGGACAGCGAGTGCTCCGCAGAAAGCAAGATCGGTGCAAGGGGCAATGGAGAGAACCGGGTGGAAGGAAAATTAAAGCTAATCCCATCCCTGGAGTCTCAAATCGACCAGAAGATGAAAAAAATAAATGACCGAGTGGCTGAAGTAGAGGACAGCCTTCTGATGATTGGCAAGTTAGATCTGGAGACACATGAGAAGGTGAATGAGGTGCTGGAAGACACAAATAAGGTGCTGGCAGGCACAA
Source organism: Neosilurus mollespiculum (assembly GCA_030014195.1). Taxonomy (NCBI): domain Eukaryota; kingdom Metazoa; phylum Chordata; class Actinopteri; order Siluriformes; family Plotosidae; genus Neosilurus; species Neosilurus mollespiculum. Next base: position 4,165 of record JAQMYF010040225.1, read on the forward strand.
ATAGACAGCTCAATCAAGTACAGCAGCTGATAGAGTGAAACAAAAGCAAGAAGAGAACTGCAGCAGAACATGTATGGAGCACAACAGGCACAGAGTGAACGTGTGGGAAATAGTAGGGTAAGACAGGAAGTGGACAAAAAGGAACTGAAGGAGATTTACGAAGACATAAGGAGAGCCCGAGAGGGTTTTCAGGAAAAATTGGATGAGGCAAGTCGAAGATTGAGTGACATCAACATACAGCCTAAAATCAAGGAAAGAAGGGTGAGGAAAACGATACCAGCCATGCCCATGGAGCTGAGGTCGGGAAGGTTCAGACAAGATGAACAAAGGAGACCAGAATATAACCACGAAAGGAGAAGGATGGACAGTGAGGACGAAGAGGAGGAAGAAGGAGACGACGTGATTCTGGGAGTAATCGAAAAACAGCTGATAAACCTTCAAGCCCCAGTAATAGTAAAAGGCACCAGTTCAGGCACCACTATTATATTCCCAAGACACTCCAGTGAATCTACAGGGCAGAGATGTACTTTGCAAAATGGGAGCTAAAATACACTGTGGAGAAACAGGATTATGGATAGAACTCCCAGACTGCCTCATTCAACAATGTCTCATGATAGAAACAAAAATGGAAAAATGTGAAATGGACAGAGTATACCTGCCAACTGCCAACCTAGCAGAGAACCATGGCACTGTACAATGATGTATGATCAGAAGGGACAAAATGAAGAGTATGAAGCCATGTGGGATGAATTGGTGGCTCCAACCATGTATCTCCTGAAAACTGTGAATATCGTGATAGGACCCCAAGGGGTCACTGCCATTATCCAGCTGCCACCACAACTCAGTTACTGGTACCAAGTCGTTGACGCTGCTCCACATGTCTCCATGCTGATCGGGCAGTGTTTTAAATCCAGAGATCTAGGGCCAATGGTAAGGGAGGAAAGTCAGGTAACAAGCTGGACACAAATAGAGCAGAAAGTTAGTGTATCACCAGACAGAAAATTTCTCAAGATAGAGCAGAGCGCAGTAGACGAGGTAAAACCACAAACCATTTTGATAACAGAGGCAGGACAGAGGACGTGAGGATAGAGAGGGACAAAATTAAACAGTTAACCCAACAGGTAGAAAACCAAGAGCTTACAGAGGAGGAAAGGGGGGATGCATTAGCACAGATACCAGAGCAATTATGGACAAAACACCCAACAGATGTAGGGCGAGTAAAATCAGCAGGTTAGAATACAGCTTATGCCAGGAGCGCAATTACCATATCAAAAGAAATATCCATTATCACATGATGCAATAACAGGAATAAAACTGACAATTGAGGGATTAGTGGAAGTAGGAGTTCTAATCCCAACTCAGAGCCAGTGCAACACCCCCATCGTTCCATTCAGAAAACCAAATTCAGACAAGTGGAGACTGGTCCATGATTTAAGACCAGTAAACAAAGTAGTGATAGCAGAAAAACCGGTGGTCCCTGACCCTCACACCCTATTGTCTAACATCCCAGAAGGAACAAAGTGGTACATGGTAATTGACTTATGTTCTGCATTCTTTAGTGTACCACTGCATCCAGATTCTCAATTTATGTTCGCGTTCACGTATGGGGGACAGCAGTATACATATACAAGGCTACCCCAAGGGTACTGTGAAAGTCCTTCACTGTTCAACCAGGTCCTTGCAAAAGACTTGGCTGACCTGATGGTGTCTTCCACTGTGCTACAATACGTAGATGATCTTTTGATTTGCAGCCAAACAAAGGAAGAGTGTGTACAGGACTCTGTGACGGTCCTGAAAATTTTGGCAAAAAATGGTCACAAAGTAGCAAAGGAAAAATTGCAATTCTGCCAACTAAAGGTAGAATATTTAGGTAGAGTGCTCGAAGGCACTACAGGAAAAATCTCTCCTGAACATGTGGAGGCAATCCACAAGGCTCGAAGACCTCAAACAGTCCAACAAATGTTGTCCTTCTTGGGTTTGGCTGGATTCAGTAGACCGTGGATTTGTGACTTTGCAATGAAAACACAACCACTTAGAGACATAGTGAAAGCAGCAGTTTAGACAAGATCAAGTGCTAAATTGACTTGGACAGAGGACGCAAAGTCAGCATTCAATAGGCTAAAAGCGGACCTGTCCTCCGCACCAGCATTAGCCTGCCCAGACTATGGGAGGCCGTTTCACCTATATGTCTCAGAAAGGAAAGGGTTTGCATCTGCAGTGCTAGCACAAGAGCAAAAAGGCATGGGAAAAAGACCCATAGCATATTATAGCGCCGTGCTTGATAATGTGGAGAAGGGCATGCCACCATGTTATCAAGGATTGGCAGCAGCAGCATTTGCTTTTCAAAAAGCATCATCAATTACAATGGGACACCCAGTGACCCTGTACACCTCTCATGCGTTACACGCACTGCTGACAAGCCAAAATTTCAAAATAACCAATGCTCGACGAACAGGTTATGATGTTATTTTGTCAGCTCCGGAGTTGACAATTGAAAGATGCCACACCATAAATCCCGCAGATAGGATAGTGCTCCCCCAGGAGGGAACCCCTCATGAGTGCACTAAAGAGGTAGAAAAATACCTAAACGCAAGAGCAGATCTAGAAGCAGAAGCGCTACCCGATGCTCAGTGTGTCTTCTTTGTGGATGGATCTTGCTATCGTACCAATGAGGGAAATAAAGCAGGTTATGCAGTGGTCAAATTTAACAATGAGTCCAACACCTTTGAGGCAGTAATGACAATGGCAGTACCACAACCATGCACTGCCCAATTGGCAGAAATAAAGGCACTGACAGCAGCATGTAAAGTAGGTGCCGACAAAACATGTACAGTGTATACAGATTCTGCTTATGCATACGGAGTATGTCATGTGTTTGGACCCATATGGGCACAAAGAGGTTTCCAGAGAGCTGATGGATCCAATATTGTGCATGGGCCAGTAATTTCAGAATTATTGGGGGCAATGATGCTTCCCAAAGAACTAGCAATTGTGAAATGCAAAGCCCACAAAACAAATGGGGAATGGGTAAGTAGAGGAAATGCGGCAGCTGATGAGGCAGCCAAAAGGGCAGCAACAGAAGAAGGGACATGTATAATAGGTATGATGGAAGCAGGGGAACCAGGTGAAGCAAAGCAGATGCAGGTAACAATGGATGATATTAAACATTTCCAAAGGGCCGCTACAGCAGCAGAAAGGGATCTATGGAAAAAGTGAGAAGCAGTATTAGATCTGCAGTCAGAGGTATGGAGGAGTTGTGATGGGGTGTTGGTAGCCCCATTGGCATTCATCCCAATGCTAGTAAAGGAAGCACACGGGATAGACCACTGCGACCGAAGGAAGATCATAGAGACAATCCGGAAGGATTGGTGGTCCCCATACTTAGCTAGTATGGTGGACAAATTTTTGAGAGCATGCGAACTCTGTGCAACACGAAACGTTAGGAAACATTTTACAGCACCTATCAGTCACATACCACAGCCAGACGGACCATTCAGACACCTAATGATTGATTTTGCGGACATGGTAGAAAGGAAAGAAGGAAAAAGGTACATTTTAGTAGTGGTAGATCGATTCAGCAGGTGGGTATAGGCACAAGCCACAGCTAAAGAAGATGCTAAAACAGCAAAATTCCTGTGCAGAGAAGTAATTCCTCGATTCGGTATTCCTGATCGACTAAGTTCAGACAATGGTAGCCACTTCGTGAATGAGGTATTAAAAAGCATAACAGAAGCTCTATGTATAACACATCGTTTGGGTTACATATACCACCCACAGTCACAGGGGATGGTCGAAAGGGCGAATGGAGTGTTAAAAGAGAAGGTGGCCAAGATTTGTGCAACCACCAAATTAAATTGGGTGCAGGCGTTACCATTAGCTTTCATAAAAATGCGTTCACAGACCAACAGAAACACACACTTAACACCACACGAAATGCTCACAGGAAGACCCATGCCAGTAGCATTCACACGAGGACCCTATAAGGGTCCAGCCCTGGAACAATTAGAAAGTGAAATGGCAAGCTATGTGAAACACTTGACACAAATACACAGGACATTGCATTCACAAGTCTGTGCAGCCACTCATGGAGCAAAGGTAGAACAGGAAGAACTTCGGCAAGTGGAACCAGGAGATTATGTCTATATCAAGATATTTAAGAGAAAGTGCTGGAAAGACGAGCGTAGAGAAGGGCCATTTAAAGTGGTGCTGGCAACACCATCAGCAATCAAGGTAGAAGAAAGAGAACATTGGTATCACCTGAATCATTGTTGCAGAGCGGCGGGAAAAGGACCCAAGTGGAAGGCATCACTCCCCAGGCTGGTGCAGTTGGCCCATTCCGACGAGGATACCGAACCAGATGATGCAGACCACTCAGATGCCCCTGCATACAACACAAGAAAGAAAGGGACACACCCTCAAACAAGGGTAGAGCCCCAAAGGGCAGAGCCTGGCGCACAGATAACGGCACCTGAGAGTCCCCCAATGTCTGAATTTGAGCCAATAGTTCATCAATTTCCAGAGGACCCAGAAATAATAACGGGATTACTGGACGATCCTCAGCCAGGCCCTTCAAGGCCTAAGCCTAAACTAGGCCCATCCACGTACGAGCCATTCATTGTAGACGAAACAGGCAATCTCACTACCTTAGATTTATCAGACCTAGCTCGAAGGTACACTGATAAGTCAGAATGAAAATTAAAAAAATAGAGAGGAAGCCGCCAGAACCGCCTACCAAAAAACAAAAAAGGTCACTATCATGGACCCCATATGTCTTGATAATCTTGATGTCCACAGGATATACACTAATAATTGTTGCAATTGGAGAGGGCAGCGGAAGGAGAAAAATGTGGTCAAGGGGGCTGGGGCACCAGAGACACGAGAGCCAAGAAGGCCAGAAACAGGCAAATCTGTATAGACGTGAAAAAATACAGACAGCCAACTGGGCACAGGGTTACACTTAAGAGGAACAACAAGAATCGACAGCTGGCCATCATGGTTGTCAAATCACCTTCTACTTTACAGGTCCAAGCACAACCCATGGCATTGCCAAGCGTCCAAGAATGGGAAACGGTAAATGATACTCTATCAGAACAGAATATTGTTCATGAGGAACTAGGGCCTGAAGCAGATCTATGGCGCAAAGCCCAAACAAACGAATGGTATCAGTGGGCCTCATACACGGCAAAAGATTGAACAGATGATAAAGGGGACTGTCTGCTGTGTGCTTCGGGAAAAAGAAAACTCAAACTAGCCCCCCTACCATACAATAGTGAAACGTGTAGAGACTTTCGTAATGCCCTGGCAAGTTCCTATGGGTTCGCCATAATAAAAAATGAGACACATGAGGTAACAATTAACAGTACTCGACAAAACGTGACTGTCCCACTGAAGCAATTGGCAACTGATAAGCTTTGTCCCTACTGGTGTATCCTTTACGCGGGAGTGGGAAATATCACCCAAAGTTTTATAAATCGATGCGGAAATGCAACCAGGTGGCCACAGACCACTAAAATGAAACCCCCTAAGGGCCGCATATCCTTTGTGTGGGTGAAGAACCACACATTTGAGTGCTATAGACATAATGGGACAAAGGATGTGGAAAACTTCACTGGAAGATGTGGTCGAATTTAGAATGTCATTGGCGTAAAGTTTTCAGCTGATGCATTTAATGACACCTGGGGAGTCGTCAGGATACAGAATCGATCCACAGTGGTCCTAGGATGGCAAAGAAAGATTCCCCTCATACTGAAAATGCAGACAGTACTATTGGCAGACATATGGTGGTTGTGTGGAGGAATGAGACTAAGGCAGGCATTGCCCTTGAACTGGACGGGATTGTGTGCCTGCGTCATGATAATTACAGAGGTGAAAATGTATAAAAAAGGTGAAAACATGGACGATATTCCTTCAGAAGGCACCCTCAGCAGAAGAAAGAGGGCATATACAATGGACGCTGGGGCATAAGACCCATGGTAACTACTGTATAGATAGCATAGGACAGCCGTGAGGAATTCCTAACCAATATAAGGCGCGCAATGAGATAGCAGCAGGCTTTGAATCAATATTCATGAGTATAACTGCAAACAAAAATGTTGAATGGATTAATTATATCTACTATAACCAACAAAGATTTATTAATTATACAAATGATGCCCTACGAGCTTTAGGGGAACAGCTATCCACCACCAGCACAATGACATTGCAAAACCGACAAGCGCTGGATTGGTTGGTGGCAAAGGAGGGCGGGGTATGTATGCTTTTTGGTGACCAATGCTGCACGTACATTCCTAATAGCACCGCCCCAGGAGGCTCCTTTTATGAAGCAATGCGAAAACTTGGTGAACTGCGACGTGAAGTAAAGCAAAATGCAGGTTTTGTTATGTTTTCCACAGAATGGTTGACAGACATGCTGGATGACCCTGGCGACAAAGACTTAGAGACTGGTGAGTGGGCCTCTGGCCCCGCCTGCCTTGTCCTCAAAGACCTGGCGTACTATGAATAAGACCCATTGTTACTACTGTATAGGTGTTTGTCTTTGTGTTGCTTAATTGTTTGTCCCCCTTAGTTGCTTGCTTCTGTCCTGTGTCTAGCTCTTGTCAGTCCAAGTGTTCTTTGTGAGTGTTGTGTGCAGGGTCATGGCGGAAACACTTCCTTGTAACCAGTCGTTCAGGCACCTGCGATGTGCACACCGCCTCCATAGGTCGACTTCTCAACCATGTGCTGACATGACAGTGGACGAGCAGGGTGCCCTTCAGATGATCCCATGCCAAACTCCTTCTGTCTGTGAGGCCTGCTATGCACTGCAGGAGGACCTGAGTTTGGCATTTGGTTTCCTCGACGAGCTTTCGCCACGATGGAAGGTCTTTTATCCCTGCTTCACAGACAAAGAGTTGACGTGTGATATGGAAATGGGGCGGCCGGTCCACAAACTGTTCACCAGAGCACACTTCTATTATGTTGAAGGGACGTGGGGTACTGATCACCGTGTGGAAGAGGTTATGTTACCACGGGGACTCACCCTGACCATTCACTTTTATCATCTTCGACAGTCAATATCCATAGTGGAACTTTACAGGACACGCATGGCTCACGGTTACCTTATTTCTGGTCATGTATGCCAGGCTACGATTGTGCAAGTGGTGCCTGTTTCTCTTTGCGGACATGACTTATGGACATCACACTCGACGGGCCAACACGCCTGGCTGGATGGGCTCTGTGAAGACTGGCGTTTGGATTGTAAGCCGCAACCCTGGTTCAGACCAGTTCTTCGCAAGCTTAAACCGTTTTTCCGCGACCCTAAGGACTCAGAGGCTGTTGCCTCCAGCGGCTCAAAAGACAACCAAAACTTTTTGTTGCTATGTTGACCTGTATTATGTGTATATGTTGTACAGATATTTGTATGGTGATCCTGTCAGATTTAGCCTGTCGCGCACACTGTGCGGGCAGAGTGGGAATTTCCCCTCACATATAGTAAAAGAGGGTTTTTCGCCCACTCCTGGCTCACCTTGAGGAAAAGCATGGGTTAAAGGGGAGAGTAATGTAGTAATGTAGTAATGTTGTGTGTGTATTTTTGTTTCAGTTTGTTTTGTTTAAGTTTTGTTTTGTTTAAGAATTTTGTTTTTGATAAATGTGATGGGTTTTGATGAATTCAAAGGGAAGGGTGAATTTAAAGAAAAGGTGGAAGTTGACAAGAATTTGCAAGTTTAAAAGTAGTTATTTAGGTTAGGCGGGTGTCTGTGAAATTTTAAGGTGTGAAAATTTAGGTCTAAATTCGAAGTTAGTGTGAAATTTTAATGTTATTTTGTAAGGTATCGTGTGTTTTAAGTTCTAATCTTAAAAAGTCAAATATATGGAAAGGTTAGATATAAAAAAGGACATACATATTAATTAATATAAAACTTAGAGAAATCAGGGATACTTAAACCATATGGAACTTAGATCTGTCTAAGGGAAATATAGCTGACTTAAAAGCCCTGTAGTGATGAGAGGTTCATGGTAAAGAGCTATAAGACGAATGCACAAATGCCCTTTCTCGCCTTTTAGAAATCATTGATGAAATGACAACACCTGAGGACCCCCCTCGTGCCATCCCAGCTTCCCAGCTGAGTCAAGATGTATGTAAAATCTGCTATGATATAGAGGA
>JAQMYF010040226.1:0-12305 GCA_030014195.1 Neosilurus mollespiculum
GTCGTACTAAGCATTTCACTACATATTGTACTGTGTATAATTTGTATGTGACAAATAAAATTTGAATTTGAATTTGTCTCGGAAAGCCTTTTGTATGATGAATGGTTTCTCATATCTGCCATGCAAAACTTTCCATGCTCCATTGTATGCGTTCTCTGAATCTCGGTAAAAGAAACCTTCTACAGCTTTGCGCTTCTCTCCAGTGAGATAATTTTTAATCTGTAAACCTTAAAGGGTCACCACTAAACGTGGTGGGTTCAGGCACTGGCAAGCGGTTCATACTAAACTAGCTAGCAATTGCTTGTGCTAAACTGACATCCTCCTGGGTCATTGTCATTTCAGGAGCTGCTTGGTGAGGTTGGAATGAAGCAGCGTCTGGATTCAACTGATGTCTAGTTTTTCATTTTGCAGAGCTTGTTCCATCATTAATTTCTTCATTGCAATTCTCAAAACTTTCAAAACTGTAGTTTTGCTCTTTCTTGCTACAACTCTTTTTGCATTTCCACCTCCTTTTGTTTCATTTCTGACAACATTTTTGCCTCTTTGAGTTTCCATTCAGCTTCTAACTTGTGAAGATGTGCTTGCTGTGCTTGAATTTCTTCCATAGCTTTTGATTGCTCCAGCTTAGCGGCAAGCTCTGCTTCTGCATCCACTCTACTGTGGTGGGTACTGGCTGAGCCAGAGTGGTTGCTTTATCTCTCGGATGACTCTGACGAGCTTACAGTTTCAGTTTCGGTGTGGCCAAAGACAGACCCATATTCATTTTTGTTTAATGTTTCTCTTACTCTTTCTTTCTCAAGTTGATTATTATAATTTTCATTAACGGTCTCTAAACGGTTACTTATGAGGTTATGAATTTCCTTTGTCAGCGTAACACAGGCGTCCATTTTGTTGACAATATCTGGCGTGGTGTTACTGTCACGTAGGATAGGTTCATATTGCAGGCTTACAGCGTCGTGCTTGGTTTGAATGTCTTGCTGTAATTTACTGAGGTCTTCTAACATGCAGAGGGTTTTTAGTTTTGTCCTAGTCTCCCTTGCTGTCAGCTTCCAAGAGCCATAAGCTTTGTTAAATGTTTTTTAACGTTTTTTGATGGTTTGGCCTTGCATCTCTTGGCCTCTCTCTGTTAGCTTTCTCTCACGTGAGCTGGACCTGAGTGGTATGTCTGTGAGATTGTCTGTCTCCTCTGTTGTTGGGTGTGACATTTTGTTTGCTTTCTGCAGCTGCTTTAAGTTTTTGGTGGCTTTGATCGTCCTATGCCTGGATTCACACTTATAAGCTGTAGTTATCTTTTACCACAGAGTAATACTTGTATCAAGCATTTACAGATTATGGACATTCAAATGGCTTTTTTTTTTTTTTTAAGCATAAAGGTTGGCAGGTCTGTTGCAGCCGATATACCACACAGTCTTTATTTCTCTCCTTCTTCACCACCAGCACTTTGACACTGTAAAAATTACAAATTAAATATACAAAATACAAATGCCATAGCACCATAATTCCCAAATAATACATTTTACATGAAATTAAGCTTTTAAGTTATTATGAATTACAACTCTTATTTAAATAAAAATAACAATATTTTTGCTTGTTTTAAAGTAAATGAATTCTCTTCTGCAACAAACATAACAGTACATTAATACATGTCCTCATACCTCCTTCCGCTTCCAAGGGTGCTAAGTTTATAATACTCGCCAGCATCATACTCTCTGCCCACCTTCAACTCTGTAGCAGCGTAATTATCTCTGAGCAAGGGACCTGGGAAGTCTAATGTAAACACAATCGGAAGCTGACGGAGGAGAGCGGTGCTCTTCAAAATAAAAGCACAAATAAAATAGCAGAGGAGCATCTTTTACAAAATATAATTTACAATAAAATTGCCTGACATTTACACACATATATATAAAGATATTCCATGACCATAAGTTGAGTATGAATGGATCCCTCTGAAGATATGTGTATATATACACACACACACACATATATATATATATATATATATATATATATATATATATATATATATATATATATGAGAATCTGGAATGAGGTCCTGCCCCAATTGTTCAAGTGTTCAAGGATGGAACAGGAAATCGGGAGGCGGATCGGTGCAGCCTCTGGTGTACTTCTGGCTTGTACCTTATGCTTTTCTTATATAACAATACTTTTCTTCTTCCCACTCTTCCATAAAGGCCAGATTTGTGGAGTGCATGACTAGTAATTGACCTGTGGATAGATTCTTTCCCCTAAGCTGTGGATCTCAGAAGCTCCCCCAGAGTAACCATCAGCCACCTAAATGCTCTCTTTGCCCAGTCTGTCAGTTTATATGGACAGCAATGTCTTGGTAGGTTTGGAGTTGTGCCATACTCTTTCCAATTTCAGGATGATTGATTGAACAGTGCTCCGTGAGATTTTTCAGCTTGGGATCTTTTGATTTATAATCTAACCCTGCTTTAAACATCTTCACAACTCTATACCTGACCTGTCTGGAGTGTTCCTTGGGCTTTGTGATGCTGTTTGTTCACAAATGTTCCCTAACATATTTCTGAGGGCCTCACAAAATAGTTGTCTTTATACTGAGATTAGATTACACACAGGTGGACTCTATTTAGTAATTAGATGACTTCTGAAACCAGTTGGTTGAACTGGATTTATTTATGGGTATCAGAGTAAGGGGGGCTAAGTGTAAATGCATGCCATACTTTTCAGAATTTTATTACTAAATCATTAAAACTAATAAAAAATGTAAAACCATGCATCATTCTTCTTTCCACTTCACAATTATGCACTACTTTGTGTTGGTATGTCACATAAAATCCCAATTAAATACATTTACATTTGTGGTTGTAATGTGATAAAATAAAAAAAAAAAAAGTTAAAGGAGCATGAATACTTTTGCAAGCCACTGTAATAAAAATTGCAGATGACAATTGATGAATTCAAGAATACACAATTTAGGAATCAGCCTAATATAGCTATCCCTTACTGGTTGATGACAAAACATTTACGTTCACCTCATGGATATAAAATTTGCACTTTTCTCTCATAAAGCTTCTTAAACATAAAGCTTCTTTCTAAGGAGCCTCTGGTAAATGGGCTGTTTCATGGTCAGGGTTGTCTTTTAAAAATTATACAAGGGACCCCTTTAAGTAGGCACTTGCATACTTTATGACCGTTTCTTGTTTATTGTTGTATAGAGGAAGGGTAGTCCAAGCTACTCTAGTGAAATCTTTTCTCAATTATGATAAATATTGTTATCAGAGGAAAATATGGCTCACATTTTGTCCAAGTACAGAATTCAATTCTCTCCACTGTAATAAAATAGTAGCTTTTACCTGATGAAATTCTGAATTGCACTACTGATTACTGACTAACTTTTACTTTTGGAGGAGTATTTTCATACAAACTAGAAAGATGTTCTGCTGCTTGTGAGCTCTATTTATAATCCAAGTGGCTTTGTCAGGATCTTTTGTCCGTCAAAAATATCTTCTCCGGAATGTAGACATTACATGTGGAGAACAGAAGTGCTTTTTCAGATATTAATTGCTTTTTCCAATGCAGCATGGTACTGTGTAGCTTGCTAAAAAATATAATTGGGATTGGATGTGAAATACTTTCTGTACTTTATGAGTTCCATATCAGCTTGATAAGCATGTCCGTCAAAAAGTGTCTTCTCCAGAAAACCACAATGATTGTCACTGATGCTGTTGTTACTGCAGTTAATAATATATACAACCAACGTTCCTGCTCAGATAATGTGTTTGGTGAGCTTTTATTCTTAATGCTGTGAATACTTTACAGTTCTGATACACTACAAGAAGATGTACTTATTCTAGGGACCCTGCACCTGTTATACTTTCATCCAGTGTAATTTAGACCATTAGACCTGTAGCTCTGATACTTCACACAAAATATTCTTGTCTCATAAGGTGTTGACTCGTAACAAGAAACTCCAAATCTAGGAGCTTTATTTTTGAGCTACTCTGAACCTAATAAGTATACCCTGATTGTGAAACAGTCCATATACTCCTTCATAGCTTGTTTTATGAAATACACAGGATAAGTATGGTTATATGGTAGACTAGTGCTTGCTAACAGACGATGGCACGGTCATATGGCTATCGTGGAGGTAATCCATTGGCCTTTTTCCTACTAAGCACCTCCAGACACTCCTAATATTTTTCAGGAATGTTGACCTGTTGGTTCATTGGTGTAGATTCTCAATCATCCAGGTCATGGTAATCCTAAAAAAGCTTGAGTCGAGGCAACTGGACTTCTTTTTGTGGTTTTTGAAGATGTTTTATTTTTAATCCAAAAAGCTACATCAGTTAGAAAATCTGGTGGAAAGTTCCAGCCTTATATAGGCTAAGGAAAAAACTCTGAAATCACATGCAAATCAAAGTCCCCTCCTATCCATTCCATTGCTTGTTAGGGTCCCTTGTCCACTAGGGTTGTTTACCTGGTCTGCATATGAGGTCGTTTGGTCACCTGAATCAAGGTGTGAAGTGGAGTGAAACCACTTGAGAAAGAGATCCAGAGCTGCCTTGTAAGTGCTTGAAAGGTGAAACTTCAAAATGCCTTCTCTGTTTAATGTTGGGATTTCCTTCTTCAAATAGACGGCTTTTTTTTTACTCCTCTTTCAAACCTCTCTTCCTTGTTCAGAATCTGTACATTGCTGTCCTCAAATGAGTGTCCCTTGTCCCTGAGATATAAGTGGACTGCTGAGTCTTGATCTGAAGAGGTGGCTCTCCTGTGTTGAGCCATCTGTTTGTGCAGTTGTTGTTTAGTTTCATCTATGTACAGGTCTCAGAAAATCTAGATAGCAGTCAATCCCCCCACTACATCAAGCATCTGTATGCAGATGACAGTGCCATCAGCTACTTGGCCCAAACCTAAGAAGTGATACAATCAACCCTGGAAGCTGACCTTGCCACACTTTTTAGAAATCTTAACCTATGGCACCTTATACAAGCAAGTCCTAAACAGTATGCTTAATATACCACCTGGCCAACCAACTGGCAAAGAAGAAGCTGGAGGTAAAACAGGATGGCAAGAGTCTTAGGTTTGACCCCGTGCAGGTATATCTTGGTGTCTCTATGGACCATAGTCTAACCTTGGGTCCACACCCCAAGCACACTGCAGAGAAGGCCTCTAAATGAGTTAACATCATCAGGAAGCTTGCTAGAGCTGAGTGGGGTGCCAACTTCACCACCCTACACGCTTTGGCCCTCGCTTTAGTTTACTCCACAGCAGGTCACACAGCATGCACACCAAGGGTGCCAATGTAGTTCTCAATGACATGCTGAAGTCCACCCCCATGGCCATGCTGCCTGTGGTCCCTGCCATCCCCTCTCCTTTAGATAGCTGGGAAATCTAAGGAGGGGAGCAGCAAGGTCCACCCTCCTGACTATGCCGCAGCCCCCCAATGTATTCTGAGGCAACACTTTACAACTAGAGCCACGACACTACAAAGACACTTGCCTCTCCCAGGATCCTAAACACCCACCTCCACACATGTATTATTGGGCCACCAGCTAGGCTTCCGCATTTGCACTGGCCAGGGAACACACCCACCTACCTCAAATCTATTGGTTCCTGTGAGGATGATGCCTACGCCTGTGGACTGATGCAGACACTTTGGCACATAATACCTGAGTGTCCTATTCTACGACCTACAAATGGTCTGGAAGGTCTTATTGAACTTGATGCCCCTATTGCTAGCTGGATCCATATGGATATCCCCATGTGACAGTGATTACACGAACAGCAATGACTGACAAGGGACAACACTGGTGGAGTCCAACAAACACTGGAGCTGCATTGGCAGATGGTAGCAAGTTCACTTATTAACCATCTTATGCTCGACCATGGTGTTTATTATGGACAGTCCATGCCTAGTGCACAAGTCCAATAACAAAACACAGCTCGTGTTCAGATCAGGGAGGCTGTTCCTCTTAATTATCCTCCTCTAGATCACTTGGGCATTGCCCAAATGAGTTGCATCATGGTCCCCAGTGAGAACAATGGAGTCCCCAGGTGGACCAAGTCAGTCCTAAACTGAAAAAAAGTCTGTTGGATGTACATAAAAACAAACAAACAAACAAAAAACTATATGGACATCGGTTGCAGGTATTAAAGTTATGTTTACCGAAAATGATGTATTCATGTTGAACACATTAAATTATTATTTGTTAAACCAACATGACTTTAGTACATTTATTTAACAATGTTTCTTTCATGTTAAGTATATTAGACTGTCATCTGCCAAACTACCAAGATTTTTTTTTTGTTACATGAATGCTTTCATTTAATGTTTATAGTAGTCATTTATCAGTTGTACCAATATAACCTTTTTGCATGAAGTTGACCCAACATTCACAAGTAAATTAGACACTGTTGAGTTTGTTATGCTTTACACATTTAAAATACTTTTGAACACCCCACCCCACTTCAACACTTTTTCCACACTATTTAATTAAAAATATACTTTCCAGTTAATTATAACAGAACGTTGCAACAGAATGTAATGGCGTGGTGATACACACTGCAGTACACATAAGAAAAAACAAACAACAAAAAAGACTTGTTTCCAATGATCAGTATTCACGTTAAAGAAAATGACACCCACTCACCCCAAACAAAAAAAAAAATAATAAAGTCGACAGCTAAAGAGATAAAAGTAAGGAGGTAATTTAAAAAAATGCAGTGTTAAAAATGTGATTTTATGTATGTCATAGTGTGTGCAAGTACACTGACAAAAAATTATAATGGCTTTATCGGTATTCACAGTAAAGAAAAATCACTCTCAAACCACAAAAAGGGGACTGGAATTCTGTCAGGTTCATAAAAAATTAGGAAAGAAAAATGCATTCATTCTGACAAGCAAACAATCTGGTTAGCAATTTTAATGAAGATTGAACATCGCACATGAAAAAACAAAACAGTTTAGTGACAAAGTCTGTTTTTAAGGACTTGGGCTTTCTTGGAGAGTGTGTTACCTTCCAACTCCATGACAACTATCTGAAGCACCTTAATGGTGTACTTCAGCTCAGGAGGGTAGTTCGGGTTCAAAGCGTAGGCCAAACAACATGGCAACATTATCCAAATCCTGCAATACAATCTGGCCCCCAAGGACAATCCCAATGCCGTTTGGCTTGTCACTGGCATTTCTTTGTTTCAAGATGTATATTCCCACTATGGATTCCTCAGTGCATTCTTTGATGAGGGCTTAATCTGCTGCCTTTAGAATATCACAACATGAAACAAAGTGAGATTACACTATATGAGGTGTTTGTACAGGGAATACAGAATATCTGCATAGAATAATTTATTCAGATACGGGGAGAAGTTACTAGTTCTGATGAGAGCAATGCAAAATAAGGGACAGTTCAAAGGCCAAGATAAAGCCACCAATTACCAAGAGCATGTCAATAAGGACTCTTAGATGAGTCTTACCACACAATTACGAGTGCTGTACGTAATTTTTTGTAAGCTTAAGTGCTGTGGTTATATAGGAGGTTTGAGTGAAAATTAGGCATAGTACTTAATCTGATCATTTTTTAAGAGTTTGAGTTATAAAATGGCAAAAAAGAGGGGAGAATGCTTATTATAATTTCCAGGAATGGAAATGGAGCCCAAGGAATGATAACATTATCTTTCTACATTTCAAAAAGTGGAAATACCGAACATTATGTTTTATTGTATTTACTTGTAAATGTCTGAAACAATGGTTAATCACACATTCTCTCTCTCTCTTTCTCTCTCTCTCTCCCACACACACACACACACACACACACACACACACACACCTGACAAGTTGTTAATTACCATAGGTAGATGTTTTAAAGCTGGTGCAAAATATAAAATGTAACATCTTGACATAGTAAACCTAAGCAATCATACTCAGCACATACTCTCTCAAGATTTTCTGGGTCTTCATTGAGGTTGTAAGGAACCATTTTCCTAGGCCTCACTGGTTCCTCGTGTTAGTTGATGTGTGAAAGACCAAGCAGGTATGATCCGTTCCCAATTTAGTAATTTAATTAAATAAATCAAAATAATTACAATATATGTGATATTACATGCGGCCGCGTTTCACAAAGTCTGAGTCGATTGACCCTCTCCAGCGACCAAACGATGTGAACCCATCTTCTCTCTGGTCCAAAGTCTCCTCTTTGGGGCATTTCCAGCTTGTCGATTGGTTTTGTGTGTGTGTGTGCATATGTTAAAATACTCATGAAATACAGTCTCCATCCAAACTGATGCTAGCATTTTCCTAACTTTTAACCTCTAGCAAAGCATATGTCTGCAGTCAGTCAAACACGGCCAAAAATACAGCATAATTTAAAGCATACTCAATTACACGGATGCTATGAAAACCACACACCCGATAAAAGTTGACAGATTTACAGAGGCGAAGACTGTCTTGTTCATGTGAAAGAATTTGGAAGTTTTCTATGCCCATTAGCTTGACTGAAACTAAGAGAGTGTTTAACATTTCTTTTTATGGAATGTGTTCATGTTTTACACAAATGCAGCATGCAAACCATGGGTGGGGGAGTACTTCAGACCTTCCTGATTTTTTTCATGCAGAAAGCAGGGCAAGCTCGATGTGCCCTCTGGTTTGTGCTTGAGAAAGTTTGTCACCTCAGGACACCCAAGCTTTCTCATGTGACTGCGACAGATTGCCAGTTTGTTCTTCAAACTGCATTTCCATTCAGCATATCCAGTTAGGCAGCCTTTCTCAGTCAGATAAGGATTCTTTGAGATTAGCACCTAATCCAACTGTGTTAAAGTCTTTGTCAGTGACAAAGTTTATACCAAACTATTTCTTGCACTTGACCCTTAAGAATGTTTGACTTCAGTTTAAGCAATGTACGCTTTTCCCTGTAAGCTGCATTTCCCTGCACAAGTTTCAACTCTGCATAATAACTAAACTGAGGGAACACAAAAGATGCCAAGATGAAAGAGGCCAAGGTGACCAAGAGCTGGATGACTCTGACTCCAGTGAAGAGAGTATGTCAGTGTCAACAAATCCACTGGTCAGGGAAGAAGATTTATCAAGTGAGTGACAGGCAGCTGAGATAAAAGAAATACTAGCACGCTGAGGATTTGAGGGATCTTGCATGGGAATGAATCTGATTGTCCCTCTGTCCTGTACTTCATCCAGTGAAGTGAGGTTCATGAACTCATTTCCAAGTAGTACATCCATAAATTGAAGTCTGACGTTAAAGTCAAGTCTACACTGTCTTTGTACGGCAATAACAAGTTCATTAATAATGCAGGAAGTCCATTTTGGAAAGTCAACCTTTGGCTGCTGTTGTCACCCAGGGTATTCATTCTCATTCTTCTACATCTCAATCGGTGAAGAGAAGAAAAGTAACAATGAGGAAAAAAAAATATTGCCTATTGTTTCATGTTAATAACATAATTCTTCTTTTTGTGGAAAGACAACAATTGATTCAACAGTATGTTATGTTTCTAATTTTTAAATTACTTAAATACAGTATAGCCAGAGAATTGCTTCTAGTCCTACTTTCAGTTTGTAATTTAGGTTCTGTAGCGTTCGCTACAAAGACTCTGTAGTGTTCGCCATACCACCCACACAGCACTTTTATACTTTATCACACACATCTGAATGAGTTCAGCAAACTCTCGTTATCTACCTGCTGACCCATAGGCAAATATCATTGCTGTGGGCTATACCATTGCTTGATGCATTCTTAGCAAGACACACTTCAGTTCACTTCAGTTTTATAGCCTCAGGTACTTCCTTCACTAAATCAACTGGAACTGTGGCAACATTAGATACTTCTAGGCAAGATATACCATAAGATGGCAAGTTCATGTGGTACGCAATCATCACTTGATGTTTTGAAGCCAAAGTCAGTGGTACATTCTTAAAGCAAATTGGGTGTTTAATAATGTTCTTGAATAAAGTATGTTTGGCTTCAAAAAACATTGTCCAAACTGTGACTAGAGGGCCAAAGCACTTTATCATCTGTGGGTAGTGTTAGGTAGAGCCAGGCCTGGGGGAGGGGCTCAGCCTGAAAAGGAGACATGGGTCTGCCCTCCCATGGACCCACCACATGTGGGAGGGGCTATAGGGGTCAGGTGCATTGTGAGCTGGGTGGCAGCCAAAGGCATGGGTTCTGTCAGACTGATCCTCGGCTACTGACTCTGGTTCTAGGGACATGGAATGTCACCTCTCTGGTGGGGCAGGAGCCTGAGCTGGTGCGCGAGGTTAAAAGATACCGACTAGATATTGCTGGACTCACCTCGACACACAGCTTGGGCTCTGGAACCACCCATCTTGAGAGGGGCTGGACCTTATTTGATTTTGGAGTTGCTCATGGAGAGAGGTGGTGAGCTGGTGTGGGCATCCTTATTGCCCCCTGTCATGGTATGCACATGTTGGGGTTTTCCCTGGTTGACAAAAGGGTAGCTTCCCTCCACCTTTGGGTGGGGGACGGTTCCTGCCTGTTGTTTGTACTTTTGCACCTAATGACAGTTCAGTGTACCCACCCTTTTTGGAGTCTTTAGGGCCCCCCGGGGGACTCCTTCATTATCCTGGGAGACCGCAACACCCATGTGGGCAATGACAGTATGACCTGAAAGGGTGTGATTGGTAGGTATGGCCTCTCCGATCTGAACCCGAATGGTGTTTCGCTGTTGGACTTCTGTGCTCGTCACGGTTTGTCCATCATGAACACCATGTTTGAACATAAGGGTGTCCATAAATGCACTTGGCACCAGGACACCCTAGGCCGCAGTTCGATGATCGACTTTGTAGTCATGCCATCACATTTGCTGCCACATGTTCTGGACACTCGGGTAAAGAGAGGAGCGGAACTGTCAACTGATCACCACCTGGTGGTGAGCTGGCTCTGATTGCAGAGGAGGCTGCCCTCCAGACCTGGCAGGCCCAAGCATGTAGTTTAGGTCTGCTGGGAACGTTTGGCAGAGTTGCCTGTCAGAAGGGTCTTTAACTACCACCTTCCTGCAGAGGTACAACCACATCCCAAAGGAGGCAGGTGACATTGAGTCCGAATGGGCCATGTTTCGTGCCTCCATTATTGAGGTGGCAGCCCAGAGCTATGGCCGGAAGGTCATTGGTGCCTGTCATGGCGGTAACCCCCAAACCTGGTGGTGGACACCTGCGGTGAGGGGGGCCGTTTAGCTGAAGAAGGAGGCCTATCGGGTCTTTTTGGCTTGTGGGACTCCCGAGGCAGCAGACAGGTACCGGCAGGCCATACATGCTGCAGCCCGGGCTGTTTCCAATGCAAAATCTCAAGTGTGGGACTAGTTCGGTGATGGCCTGGAAAGTAAAGCAAAAAACAAATAAGACAAAATAACAGAAAACTTTTGCGTGCATAACAATTCTCCCCCCTAGTGTTGCTCTAGCAGTATGCTTCGGGTCATTGTCCTGCAGTCTCAAATCACAGACAGACAGAAACAGGTTTTGCTCAAGAATATCTCTGTATTTAGCACCACCTACCTTTCCCTTGACTCAAATCAGTTTCCCAGTCCCTGCTGCTGAAAAACATCTCCACAACATGCTGCTTCCACCACCATGTTTCACTGTGAGGATGGTGTTCTTGGGGTGATGGGATGTGTTGGGTTTGCACCAGACATAAGGTTTTCTTTGGTGAACGAGAAGTTAAATTTTAGTCTCGTTTGACCAGAGCACCTTCCTTCATCCATTTGGGGAGTCGCCCACATGCATTTTGGCAAAACATGCCTTCTTTTTACATTAAGTAAAGCCTTTTTCTGGCCACTCTTCTATAAAGGCCAGTGCTATGGAGTGTATGGCTTATTGTGTTCCCATGCAGAGATACACCAGTCTCTGCAGTGGAACTCTGCAGCTCCTTCAGGGTTACCTTAGCTCTCTGTGCTGCCTCTCTGATTAATGCCCTCCTTGACTGGTCTGTGAGTTTTGGTGGGCGGTATGTTGTGGTACCAAATTCTTTCCATTTGAAGATGATGGATTTATTAGAGCTACAGGGGATCATCAAAGATTTGGATATGGTTTTATAACCCAACCCTGACTCTCAACAACTATGTCCCTGACTTGTTTGGAGAGGTCTTTGGTCTTCATGGTGTGATGCCTCTTGCTTAATGGTGTTGCAGCCTAAGGGGCCTTTCAGAAAATGTGTGTTTATACTGATGGATCACGTGACACTTAAATTGCACACAGGTGGACTCCATTTCAATAATTATGTCACTTTTGAAGGTAATTGATTGCACCAGAAATTTTGAGGGGCTTCATAGAAAAGGAGGCATATACATATGCACATGCCAATTTT
>JAQMYF010040227.1:0-12295 GCA_030014195.1 Neosilurus mollespiculum
TCTTTTACATGCCTCTCACCATAGACAGTGAGAGACATGGCCGGCATTTGATAACCCAGTTAGCTGCACTGGGGGAAAACGAAGAAGGTGAATTAGTAATTGTGCTGCATTGCAAAATACGTGAAAACTGGTGTGCTTAACTGTAGAACACAGAGGAAATAAAAGCTATGTGTGTTTTGGGTTTTGTTTTGTTTTTTTTGGGCTCCTCAGCCATATTAATTTATCTGCCATACTAACCCATCAAAGTCACTGGAAAATACAAACACTGATCTACTGAAGGTGGCTGAGTGTTTTGAAACATGGCGGTCCACAGGCAGCACAGCAGAGAACCAGGATTTGAAATTCCACAATCAAAATGCCAGATTTGGTATTTAAACACCATAGCAATGAAAAATTAAGGGGCAGTTAGAACCAAAATGGCTGCTATGTCAAAGGAGTGTCAGGAAGTCAGATGTGTGGCATTAAAGCACTGATGAAATAGTGCAGTGTAGCAGAAAACGTTTGGCCTTATCTGATGCTCACAGCCTTAACGTCAGACATTTTCACTCTGTAGATATAACGATCTATACAAAACAAAAAACATATAATAATAATGAAACTTTGTAATGATCTGTTAAAATGGTTTACTAATTCACAATCGTTTTAGCTGAAAGAACATCAGTTCAAAAATATTATAATTTATTCGTAGAGCGACATGCTCATCATACACTATTGTTACATAAAAACAAGTAATATATCAAATTGAGGATTAAAAACAGAACAAAACCTGTAACCACAACTCTACCTTGGAGAAGAGATGAAGATGCTTTTGATGGAGACCATGATGGAAGGTTATTTTTATTTGTTTGGAGGGAGAGTCCCCTTATTTTACAACGTCTAAAATATCGACTGGGTTTTTTTCACTTTGCTGAAGCTTAAGCGTTTTTTGTCCTCACTTGATTCACTTGCGTTGTGTTTAACCGATTCACTTGATTCACTTGCCGTGTGTTTAACTACTTGATTCACTTACGGTGTTTTTAACCGATTCACTTGCGGTGTTTTTAACCGATTCACTTGATTCACTTACTGTGTGTTTAATTGATTCACTTGCGCTGCGTTTAACAAAGACCCTTTCCTTTGAAATGTGCTTTCTTCTTTTATTTAAATTGTCGCTGAAATGTTTTAACAGCATAGATCAAATCAGTTTAGCAGAACATCCTGACGCTGCTTTGTTACGATGTTTTTTTTTTCTATGAAACTCGCCACTGCTTCCCACTTACTAAGCATATCTTTAATTTCACTCGTAGGGATGGTTTCCTCCGGTTCCTTTCCACTCTCTTTTGCAGGAGGCCTGAAGACTAAGGTTAACCGGAAAACGTTACACACACACACGGATCTGAATACTTTTTGATGCTGAGAGGAAACCCAGGACACACCCATATATTTTAACACAGCAGTCAACAACCACGTTGTTTATAATTCAACAACCAAATTCACAGTGAGACAAGGGGGAAAAATAAAACTAAAGCATAAAACCTTTCCAGAGAGCACAGTAAAATGCATTACTTTAATATTAAAATATACTTTGATATGAAAATATATGCGGCAAATATGACACATTGAGACTTACAAGTACTATAAAACTGCTTAGTCAGCAAGCTAGCAACAGCTTAGCTTCGATAACCACACCTAAGTTCACAGTGAGGCAAGAGGGGGAAATTCAAAATAAAAACAAAGCAAAAAACATTTCCACAGAGCACAGTAAAACACATAGCACCACTTTTAATATTACAGCTGAAAATATATGCAGCAAATATGACACAGTGAGACTTACACGTACTGTGAAAACTGCTTAGTCATCAAGCTAGCAACAGCTTAGCTTAGCCTTTTCAACTCAAAAATGCACATGGTGTGGATCTCGCTTCTGGACTTCTGATTTGGAAACCATATTTCCCATCACAGTGAGGTTGACAGCGTTTGAGAGCAACGCGTTTGGTAAACGCAGTGATATAAATTATTTCACTGTACTGTAAAAATATTCAGAGTCGTCCCTTGTAATGATTTTAAGTGATTTTTTTTAAAGACATTGACTCTTATGGAGACATTCAAGGTGCAGTTGTCAGTCAGAGGCCTTCAATTTAACTTCTATAAGTGCTGTTGACTTGAAAGTTACATGGTCAGAACCAGCACAAATTTCCCTGTTTTGATGTAAAAATTTATTCGTGTAGAGTAGAAAATTGGGAGTAGGAATGAGTTCTCCAAGATAGTCTTCTCTTCTCTCCCACTCTGCTGATGACATCACCTACTCTAGCCCAGAATTTTCCATGCAATACACACCCATTATAAACACACAGATCGACTGAAAAACCTTGTGCAAAAAAGCCGCTTGGACCATCGAAATGAAATGAATGTGAAAGTACCTTCTTGGCGAGGCAAAGTTAGACAAGTTTGACGATTGTTGACCTCTCATCATTCATGTCAATGGGAGTGGCAGCCAACAACCATGGCATGGTCAGCATTACTGACATGTTTTTTCCCCATTCTGATATTTGACAGGAACATTAAGTTGGGCAACACGGCAGCTAGCACCTCCGCCTCACAGCAAGAAGGTCCTGGGTTCGATTCCCAGCTTTGGCGTTTCTGTGTGGAGTTTGCATGTTCTCCCCGTGCTTGCGTGGGTTTCCTCCAGGTACTCCGGTTTCCTCCCACAGTTCAAAAACATGCACAGTAGGCTAATTGGCTGTTCCAAATCACCCCTAGGTGTGTCAGTGAGTGTGAATGGTTGTGTGACTGTTGGCTCTGCAATGGCCTGGCGAGCTGTCCAGGGTGTACCCCGCCCTCGCCCAGAGTCAGCTGAGATGGGCGCTAGCCTCCCCGCAACCCTAATTAGGATTAAGCAGTTCAGAAAATGAATGAAGTTTTGGTCCTGTATGCATTACCAGCGATGATCATTGTGCTGCTGCTACATAATTGCCTGATTAGGTTATTGAATAAAACATACACATTATTTTAAAGTAGTCAGAATCGACTTTACTGGGCAAATTGGTGCTTATTATACAGCTACACATTCTTGCTGTAAACGGCCCCTTAATTTCCTCGTCCCAGAAGTACTCAGTAAGGGCGAGGTCCTAGATACAAGATACAAACCTTTAGAACACCAAGAGATACCAAAAAAAAGTTTGTTGGTTTTTAATCATAGTATAGAATATGTTTTGACTGAAATGACAAATCATTCTGAATAAAAAGTGGATGAAGGTACAGCTGGCAGAAAAGAAATGAATCCTTACTTTTAATATGGTTAATATGGCTCTGGTGTTTCTGTGTGGTGTTTGCACGTTCTCCCTGAGCTTGGGTAGATTTCGTCCAAGTACTCCGGCTTCCTCCCACAGTCCAAGACATACACATTAAGCCATCTGGCTATTCCAAGTTGCCCCTAGGTGTGAATGTGAATGGTGTGTGTGATGGCCCAGTGATGAACTGACAAGCTGTTCAGGATGTACCTCACCTTCGCCCAGTGTCGGCTGCGATAAGCTCCAGCCTCCCTGCAACCCTAGTAGGGTAAAGCGGCTCAGCAAATGAATGAAATTAATATAATTGGGATACATCTAATCATCATATGATAACTTGAACTTTATTAAAACACAAGATCTGTTTAAGCTCTTTGCTGATAGAAACAGTACAGACACAGAAGAGTTTTATATCAATTAAAAAAAAAAAAAAACAGAATAAATAACTGACAGGAGAAAAAAAGCTAAAAACTGGTACAAATTATTCACCTGAACAAGCCACAGCACTCTATAAACTGTCAATGATGCCATTTTGTACACACAGAGTTCAATCCAAATCAATCAGCTCCTTAGTGGATCAGTAACCTCGGGCTGTGACAATAAAGTCCCTTAACATGAAGACCCAGGATCCAAGTCTGCCCTCAGTTCACACCCCTAGACACTTCACTGCATTCATGTGCTCATTGTTGTTCTTACGTCTGCAAATCTACATACAAAGAGGTATTACTCCAGCAGAAATTGTATTCTCATGTCATGTGCCTCAGCGTCTTAAACAGCGTTATCAGTTTATCTCAATCGCATCATCATTTCAACGTTCCCCAAACACAAGTCAGGGTAGACTTTCCTTCTCCATCAGTCCATCAGGCGTTTCCTTCAACATGGTTTCGCTAGCTGTCATCTTTTCCTCCTGTTTTGCTCAGCTGTCATAGAGATTAATCATTAAACATAAAGGATGGTTAAGAGAGGTGTGAAAGCATGAATAAATGTTAGCACGATTACATACACTACCGGTCAAAAGTATTCCAACACCCCATATATATATATATATATATAATTATTATTTTATAATTTAAGTAACTCAAGTGCAGTGAATGTTCAGGGGGGGAAAAAAAGGTAAGCGGTATGTGAAAAGTACCTTAAAAGACA
Organism: Neosilurus mollespiculum; assembly: GCA_030014195.1. NCBI lineage: Eukaryota > Metazoa > Chordata > Actinopteri > Siluriformes > Plotosidae > Neosilurus > Neosilurus mollespiculum. The sequence continues at coordinate 4,413 of JAQMYF010040227.1, forward strand.
TGGGGTTGGTAATCTGGGAAGCTAGCAAAAAATAAAACATAAAAATATGAAAGTAGGATCCCTTCAGGGCTCCAGCTACATGCTCTGACTGCAGGTTCGTGCACAGAAAGGTCATGAAGGCGCAGAGAGACACAGAAGGATTTGATTGGATATTTCCTAGTGGACCACGAAGCAGTGATTGGTCGGTGTTTTTACAGGATTACAGTGGCCACAAATTACAGATTTTTTTTATGATGCAGATCTCAAAATTTATTAATTGCTGTTAGGGTGTAAAGACCATTTCAGCCACTGTAACAGTGTGAATATACAGCAAAAATTTACCAACTCCAGATTTAAACCCCTAAGAGCTGGTTTGGGGTGAAGTGGAGAGAAGGCTGAAAGTAAAACAATTAAGAAGTGCAACACATTTTAGGGAACCTCTGTAACATTGTTGTGAAGAACTTCCACAACAATAATTTGATTTCAATCGTCGAAAGAATGCCATGAGTGTGTTCAGATGGAATATCTGCAGAAGGTGGTGACCGAGAGGTCAAAAATGCATATCAATAGAATTGCATTAAACAGAACGGTGTTCTAATACTTTTGATGGATCAACTACTTGTTACCAAAATCTATTTCAAAAGCGTACTTACATGCTGTTTGAGAGAGGAAGACACCGGCAGTTCATAAAGAGGAGAAAATAACACACATCAGTCTCTTAGAGTTTTTAAAAGAAAATTATAAATCAGTCCTTTACGTTAGCTCATGGTGACCACGTTACCTTAATAACGTCCACCCAGTTCCAGCCTCGGGGTAGTTCACCTTTATTGTCTGTTTAAAAAACCCCACAAAATCACTACATACGATTCATGGGAAATGTCTTTAATAGATGGAGAAGTCGGAAGGTTTACCAGTTCTCCCGATCATTTTCCTTTTCTGTGCCTTTGTGAGCTGTTCTTTCTTTTCTTTTTTCTTGTTGACAGAGACAGCACTGTCAGTGTCGTTGTTCAACGTCACAGTCTAAATGAAACAGTTCAGAAAATGGATTTTTAGATTTAATGTGTTAACAGGTATTGAGTCTCTGTACTGTGTTTGAGGGCAGCTGTATTATTGTACTGACCACAGCAGACACAACAGGCTGGTGGTTCTCCATCAGCATCTCCTGGTTCTCTTTAGCCCACTCGAACAGAGTGTACATCATGGCACTGCCCAAGTTTGCCTCCACTTGCTCGTGCAGCTTGGAGATTATTAACTGTTTGGTTTCTGGAGAGCTAAAGTTCAACAAAGATCAGGAGCATGACCGAGAGTCTGGATGGAAACTCACAGATCTGATTTAAATGCATCACATGATCTGAACTATGCCTGTGGGGCAACTGAATTACAATTCTAATTTTTTTTGGTAGAGCACCCACAGAAAAAGTGTATGCATTTTAATGAAACACTATAATCTATCATACATCTATTGTTTATATCGTGTTTACTTACATTCTATTGTTGAAAAAGGCATCTAAGGATACATGAGGTGCAGTTTCAGGGTACGTCTCTGGCCAAGAGAAATCCAGCAGGAATGATTTTGGCTCATTATGGTCTCCTATCTGCAAATATATCATGGGCAGAACTAGTATGCAGTTTATACAGTATACTGTAGATCTGTTAATTAGGCCATTTACAGCAAGAGGTCACATGCTTGGATACCGCATAGCAACGCCATGGTGGACAGCAAACATTCTGGTCACACAATAAGTTGGAGGGAGCTGTGTTATAAACAAAGAGTAACATTCCTTTCTTTTCTCTACTACCAAGTTTCAAAAGTCCATATTGCTTTCACAGTGCATGAGTGACAGATTTGTTTTAAAAAGAGGACTGGAAACAACCAACTTTATACGTGCTCAGACTAACATGGCAGCAGTAGCATCTCAGGGTATATTTAGCAGTTCATCCTAAAGTCAAGGTGGGCATTCGTGCAAAGATAATTTCTTAAAACATTCTTCAGATATCAAATTTAGAAGAATGGCCCGGACAGACGGACGGACAACCTGAAAGCATAATACCTCTGGCTCTGGCCATTGCTGATGCGAAGGTATAATAATGAACTGAGAGCCACACTGCAGCACTCTTTTTTTTACTTAAATGAATCACTCGAAGTAAAGGTTAAAAGTGATTCTTTGCCATAAACATATTTACAAACCTGCGCTGATACGCCGTATAGCTGAACAGACTTTTGAGACTTGATGTTGAAGAAAAAGGGATGTTTAAGCCTTTGTTTCTAATGCAGCTCCATCTAACCATTGTGTGTGAAGAATGTCTGCTATCTATTATGGCATTGCTATGGGGTATCCAAGCATTTGACTTCTAGCAGCAAACGGCCTATTCTTGATCCAGTTTGGTCAGAAGCTTTTGATTGATTCTCTAGAACAGCGCAGCTCAGGCAGGACTGCCTTAACAAAAGGTCAAGTTTTTAAGTTCTTGTTTAAAAGAGAGAAAAGGACAGACGAGAAAAGAGATGTGTGTACAACAAATGGAAAGAAAAAACAAGCTATAGAAGAAATGTTTCCTGCTGTTCAACTTTAAAAGGTATATATATGTATTTACTCTGAACTGGAAGGAGACAGGACTCAGCTCTTTGAAGCAATCATCCCCTTCATAAATCGACCGCAGAGCTTCCAACTCCATCTGCAAGTAGAAACATATTACAGAGTCAGCCGGCAGGGCCATCACATCACTTTCGCAAAACATCACACAACTAAGCAGGAAACACACCCAAATCCAACTGTTGAAATATTTCCATCTTGGTCTTTAATTAACTGATAAATTGGAAATCTGCACTCGCCCTTTACAGATTTACATTTACAGCATTAAGCAGACGCTCTTTCCAGAGCTACTTACAGAAGTGCTTTACAGTCACTTTTAGTGAATACAGATAAAATTGGACGACACAAGGAATGTGTGTTTTTCTCCCAGTCTCTCAGATGGGAGATAGAGGATCAGTTAAAATTCCTTCATGCAGTAATAATAATGATGATTTCAGATAAGAGATTTTTGTCAACTGTTGAATGAACAATGAAAATCAGTTTAGCAGCTCTCTGTTGAGCTGCAATTATAAAGTGCACAAAAGGCAACTAAGGCATGTACACAAAGCTAAAATCAGAAGTTACTAATTTCTATATAAACAGATAGAGAATAAATCCTGTCAGTGAGTAAAATGTACAGTATTATGAATAGGATAGAATATAACAACAGTAGAATAGAAATGTAGAGCAAAATGTAAACATATGACAGTGGATGTTGTTGCTATATGTTGGAGTTGTACAGTTTAATGGCTTCAGGTAGGAATGATTTCCTGTGTTGTTCCGTGGAGCATTTAGGTGGTACCAGTCTCTCACTGAATGTGCTCCTGTGACTGATCAGCAGGTTGTGAAGCTTTTGGGATGTATTGTTCAATATTGAACAATATATAACTACATATATCCCTATATAGGCATATACATATCCACATATACACATATACAGACATATACGTTTATCCACAGTCACATCCACACACTTGTACACATACACAGAAGGTACATGATACAGTATGTCAAAAGGTGGATGATATGTACAGGATAAGAGGTAGAGCTTTTAACCATAAGATGCATGACGATATAATGTTATATAATGATAGAGACCTGCTCTAAACATGAACACTGAAAGGCAGGTGTGATATTGCACTGTCCTGGAGGATGGTCTGAATGATGATTATTCAGTCAGTGTGTGTGATGGTGGATAATAAGGATTTCTCAATTACCAATAAACAGAAAATTAGGGTGAAAATTACGTTATACCAATAATAATAATAATAATAATAATAAAACACCATACCATAAATGATTCTGACAACTTTTTTTTCGTCCAACAATGTCATTCTTTTCTAAGAAGTAATAACCTGCAGGTTGTTTAACAGTTTAAAAGTTCTAGGGGAAAAACAGCTGTAAGCTCTAGTTTGTTAACTCTATTGTACTACTACTACTACTACTAATATTAATAATTATAAAGATAAAAAGATAAAGATGATGATGATAATGATGGGCCGTGGCAGAAATGCCAACTTTAAGTGTAACACATTAAATGCAGCTCCAACAGTGAGTTGAAGGCCTACAGTGTAGTTAGCATTAGCCTGTTAATAACACACTCGCTTACCTCCTGCTCTTCGTTAGTAGTCATGTTTTATTTTTAAGTTTGTCAGTTTACTTGTTTCAGCCTAAATATAAAACGTAATACCTTATTCAGGTAATCGATAACTACAACAAGTTTTATACAACCACCTTGTATAACTCATGTTATTCAGCAGTTTTTTTTTTTTTTAGCTTTCAGCCTCTACTCTGGCTACAGCACCACAGAGTTAAGGTTTCACTGAACAACAGCGAGACTCACCACTGCCCCCTAGCAGCCTGGAGTCTCACCACTGCTCCCTAGCAGCCTGGAGTCTCACCACTGCCCCCTAGCAGCCTGGAGTCTCACCACTGCTCCCTAGCAGCCTGGAGTCTCACCACTGCCCCCTAGCAGCCTGGAGTCTCACCACTGCTCACTAGCAGCCTGGAGTCTCACCACTGCCCTCTAGCAGCCCGGAGAGTCATCACTGCACCCTAACACCAGGTAACCCTGTTAGGATTAAGCGGTTCAGACAGGGACAGAGAATGGAGGTATGTAAGGTGACCTGTTAGTTGAATAATAGCAGTTTACCCTGTTTTAGTATGGCAGATCAGTGTAATGTTTGATTCATTGTTAAGTTTTCTTTATTTTTTTTGTTCTATACTTGTATGATTTTAGTTCTTTTGATGTTATATTACATGTTGGTAAATTTTGTTGCATATTTTGGTGTTAAAATGCATTGGGATTGTAGGGGGTGAGAGAAAAAACTGAGCTAAATAAATTTAACATACTGTACATTTGTGTAGAAATTATTTTTTAAATTTTAATGTATTTTTATACCAACAAGTAAGTTTTAAACCAATAAATATATTAATATAAATAAATAAAATTAAAACAGTTTGATAAGATTCAATAGTAAACAAAAGCATACTATAATTAATGGCAAATTTATTGGTTTTCTACATATTTCACTGTTCTATTTAAAGAATAACTTTATAAAATATGTTGCAATAAGTTTTCTACAATAAACCACATTAAAACGTACAGCACAATTGGAATAAAAAGGTTTGCATGTTGCAAATAGCACGACTTGATGTGGGATAATTACATTGTTTATAATTAATAACTAACATGTATTTATTCTGTACTATGCATTCCATAACAATAAAACAAACACACTGATATTATGATATCATGTTATGTGCAAAATAAACCCACAGATCGCTTTCTAGTGGCATTAAAACATTTTCTTTATGCTCACTCCCACAGTGTTTTCTATAGCAGAAACCCAGAAGGAACTCTTTCCAAGATGGCGTCATGCTGACACCGCGAGTAGGATACACGACCGATCTATTGTATTTAGATATCTATGCCCTGGAGACTCATTACTGCCCCCTATCACCCCGGAGAATAACCACAATTCAGTAGGTTAGTATGGATTTCTGTTAAATCTGATTCTTGCTCTCTTGTGATTGGTCAGTGGAATTAAACAAATGCATAAATACAGTATGTGATATAAATAACAAAACGACTAAATGTAGTGTGCCACGTGTGTGTTTTTGGACAGTGGGAAGAAACTGGAGTATCCGGAGGAAACCCACACAGACACAGGGAGAACAACATCACTAGACATTTAAGAACTTCTGGAAATTGTACTAAAGTAGAGAAATATTACGATAGTCATTACATATACATAGACAAGAACTCTCCAAAATCTCTAACGCCCGGGATCTAATAAGATAAGTAAAAGTTCAACGTCATCATCCCTCGCTTGATCTGGGGTCGGGTCGTGGGGGCAGCAGCCTAATCAGTGAGGTCCAGACGTCCCTCTCCCCAGCCACTGGACACCAAGGCATTCCGAGACCAGCCGAGAGGTCGACCCCGGGATCTTTTCCCGATTGGACATGCCCGAAACACCACACCAGGGAGGCTTTCAGGAGGCACTCTAATCAGATGCCCAAGTCACCTCAACTGGCTCCTCTCAACGCGGAGGAGTAGCAGTTCTACTCTGAGCTCCTGCTGGATGGCCGAGCTTCTCACTCTATCTCTGAGGGAGAGTCCCGCCACTCTGTGAAGGAAGCTCATTTCATCCACTTGTCACTAATCAAAGCCCATAGATGAGGGTTGGAATGTAGACCAACTGGTAATTTGAGAGCTTTGCCTTTTGGCTCAGCTCCTTCTTCACCATGATGGACCAGAACAAGCTCCACTTTACAGCCATTGCCTTCCACCAAATTGTATTCAGGTTTTTCACTGGAACCACTCATACCAAACTTCATGTATCCCAGCAGATATCTTGTCCATCATAACCTCTTATGCTGTCAGTCAGAGGCCTGCCATTTAACTTCTACAAGTGCTGTTGACTCGAAAGTTACATGGTCAGAACCAGCACAAAGTTCCCTTCTTTTTTGATGTAAACTTTATTCATGTAGAGTGAATTACACTATGCTGCTGATATCACCTTACATCTCTTACACTATGCTGCTGATATCACCCATGTCTGCATTTTAAAAGTTAAACAAAGTTTCTATGTGAAAGTATGGCTTCTTGGCGAGGCGTAAAGTTTAGGTGAGTTTCACGGTTGTTCGTCGACCTCTCCCCATTCATTTCAATGGGATTTTTGGCTAATTGTGTTGCCGCTCGTGCCACATTAAGTGCGATTGAATAATAAATAAATAAATAAATAAATAAATAATAAAGTAACCAGTTCGAGGTGAATAATAGTATGTGCTGCTCTAAACCATTAGTTTTGACTCAAACAAAAATGACTGATTCTGATTGACTAATACAAATGTGACTCAGTGCAAAATGCGACTCCAGTAAAAAATAAATAATGAATCACTCCCAGCTTTAGAAAGACGGGTCACTGCTAAAAAATACAAATGCATCCTCACTGATCACTTATAATGAAACATCTGATGGGCGTGGTCTCTTCCAGGATGATCCCATCCCCTATCCACAGGGTTCGAGAGTTCAGTAGATGCTTTGATGAGGATGAAAATTATGTAAATCATATGCTGTGGCCTTCACAGTTACATTGTTAGACACTGCCCTGTAGCACCATCATCAAAATACCAAGTGAGGAAGAATGTGTTCATTACAGTGATGGCTCAAGAACAACAAGAACAGCACTAATAATAATAATAATAATAATAATAATAACAATAAAAATGTTTCTGTAGCTTTTTAAATGTAATTTGTTTTATATTTATTTATACAGACTTCTTAGATTTCACCGTAGTTCAGGTCATTTATATACAACATGCAATAAATCTCTCTCCTCATTTATTACAACCCCTGGCAAAATGTATTGAATCACTTCACTTAGAGGATGTTCACCCTGTTTTTTTCTATACATATCAAATAATCAAATCACAGATATGACACAAATCGATACCTCAAACAAATTCTTTTTTCTCTTTTAAATTTTTTTACAGATTAATATAGAAAAAAAATCACTCAATGTCAAAGAAATTTGATGTAATCCCCTGTAATCTGCATTTGTAAAATTTATACTGCCACAAGTCAAAAAATGCAAATTGCTAACACTGGAGACTCCTTATAAAAAAAAAACCAAAAACCCCACACATCCACCAAGCAAGTTTTTGTGAATGAGCTGTTTCTTTAAAATGATGACATCTTATAATGAGCACTTTAATATAAATATGTTATTAAATAAAAAATTTCTAGAAAATAAATAAACACTTTTTTCGCCAATCAAAGTGAAGTACATCACAGTGCTGTTGTAGAAATGACCGCAGTGCATGCCGTCA
>JAQMYF010040228.1:0-12294 GCA_030014195.1 Neosilurus mollespiculum
ATATATAATGCGATATAGTACTGGACTAGTAACAGTAGTACTGGGGGTAAAGAATACTAAATCAAGGACCATTTTAGTGACTAATGCAGAGCGTCGGTTGTTTACTGAAAGAGCTAGAATAGTAAGTCACTATTGTAGCTAAAGATTAGCATGTGAGGACCTAATACTGAATCTGTTTATAAGGGAGGACTGATAGGAAGAAAAGTGAAGGAGAGAGGAGGAAAATTGAAGGACTGATATAAAGAAGAGTGAAGTTGAGGAGGAAAATGGAAGGACTAAGAAAAGTGAAAGAGAGAGGAGGAAAATAGTAGGACGGATAAGAAGAATGGTGAAGGAGAGAAGAGGAAAATAGGAGCACCATGGAAAGATGTCCTCCCTTCTGAATTTTACCAACAATGTATTTATGATTTATCGAAATTTCTTACCCAAGTGTTTAATGAAGGTGTTAAAAGAGGTTATATGTATAAATCCTATGACAGAGTTTTATCTCTGATTGATAAAAACCGTGATGTTTTTGATATTAACAACTGGAGACATTTAACACTCATGAATGTGGACTATAAAATATTGGCCAAGATAATTACCAACAGGATTGAGAATGTTTTAAATAAAATAGTATGTGATTATTAAACATGTGACGTAAAAGGACTTTTTTGTGTCCTTTGTGGGACAATTTAAATACATTACGAGAATTGGTGTATGAAAAAAAGGATGAAGGATTCTAAATTGTGGCATTAGACCAAAGCCTTTGATAATGTGTCAAGAGAATATTTATGGCGAGTCTTTGATGTGCATAAATTTCCTGGAAACTTCATTAACATGTTTAAATGTCTATATGCTCAAACCAACATCTGGCTAATGTTAACGGACACCTGAGTCAGCCATTCGAGGTTATGCGAGGTATTAAGAAAGGTTGCCCCCTCAGCCTGGCACTTTACATACTCGCAATTAGCCCCCTGATCAAAAAAAACAAAACAAACCCAAAACAACCCGAGAATAAAAGGAATTCAATTAGGACATAAAAAAGTAATCATTGCAGCTTATGTAGACAATATAACTGTTTTCATTCAATCCAAAAAAGATCTCAGTGTCATTCTCGAACATTTCAAATCATATGAGCAGGTCTGAGGAGCAACTTTGAATAAAAGCAAAACTGAGTGTGTCTGGATTGAAAACCAACAATGGAAATTTAACATGGACATACCAGAAACCAAAAATCTCAAAATATTAGGAATTAACTTTAATAACGAAAGCTGTGTTAATTATAACTGAAAAGAAAAAGAACAACAAATTAAAGAAGAAATAGAAAAATGGAAAAAAAATGAAGCTTAACCTATAAGACCAGAATTAATATCATAAAAACATTTGTTCTGTTCAAAATCCTCTTCCTGTCATGTAGCTTCCGTCTGACAGAACAATGGGCCCAAAAAATAAATAAACTCTGCTGCAATTTTATTTGGAACACCACTTGAGAGGTAACAAAAAGAGATCTGCTGTTTAAAAGAAGAGAACTGGGTGGACAAGGAGCAATAGACCTATCAATCAAAACTAAAATATCAACATGTAAAATCATGTCACACGCATAATCAAGGCGGGTAGATCGGATTGGCAACATCACTAACTGGAAACATAAAAAAGCAGAGGAAGATCATCAACCCCATATTACAAACTTATTTTCTCTGATTTCACTGAAAAATATAAACACCTAAACACCTGGGTTATAGACACAAATAAAAATATTTATATCAGAATAATCGATTTCACATACGGGAAAAGGGTAGAATATAAATCGAACTAATCGAACGACAAAATATTGAATGTATTAAAAACCTTGTGAGCAAAATCTTATCTGAACCTATCAGCGACATGTCATGGTTAGTGGCAGTGAGGAGACTCCCGGTCAGAGCCGTTGTTAAATGGAGTTGTTTCGTTAGAACTAAAACATACCCTATGCCCAACTGTTCAGAAGATGAAACCATTGACCACTAAGTGTGGAAGAAAACGAGAATTTTCAAAGAAAAAATTTACCAAAACTAAGCATGACTTCATCTGGCTGACAATATGCATTATAAAATCTAAACTGTGGAAAACAAGATGTAAAATGTCTATTGATCAAACTTTTATTCCCAGTCATGCTGTCTTTAAAAATATCAAAACAGAACTTAAAAGGCAAAAAACAACTAATACATCTTTCATGGACTCTAAAGTATGGGACATTCTATAAAAATATATTTTCTCTATAAAGATTTATAGTGTAATGTACATATTACAGGAGGAAAATAGGAGGACTGATAGAAGGAAAAGTGAAGGAAAGAGGAAGAGAATAGGTTGCTTGGGGTGAGTTATTCCTGGGTAAGATGTTCAGGGGCAAGATGTTCCGGGGGTGAGATCTTCCTGGGTAAGATGTTCCCGAATAAGTTGTTCCGGGGTGAGTTGTTCCGGGGTGAGTAGTTCCGGGGTGAGTAGTTCCGGGGTGAGTAGTTCCCGGGTGAGATCTTATGAGGTAAGTTGTTCTGGGGTGAGCTTTTCCTGGGTAAGATGTTTAGGGGTGAATTGTTCTGGGGTGAGTTGTTATGTGGTAAGATGTTCCGGGGTGAGTTATTCCGGAGTAAGATGTTCCTTGGTAAGATGTTCCTTGGTAAGATGTTTTGGAGTGAGTTGTTCTGGGTGAATTGTTTAGATGTGAGTAGTTCCGGGGAGATTTCTTATGGGCTGGGATTTTCTGGGGTGAGTTGTTCCGGAGTAAGATTTTCTGGGGTGAGTTGTTCTGGGGTGAGTACTTGTGTAAAAGCATCTATACAATGAAACCTGTATTTTTTTGACCTGCACGCATTCATTAACCGAGCCAATACATAAATTCATTAATTTATTAATTCAAAAATTAAGTTTTATTTGTATAGTGCTTTTTACAATTGACATTGTCACAAAGCAGCTTAACATAGTAAAAGTTATTTAAAAAGGAATTGAAACATTTTTCTACAATCCCTGCATATCCCTAATGAGCAAGCCCGTGGCAACAGTGGCAAGAAAACTCTCCCTCAGTTGACACGAGGAAGAAATCATGAGAGGAACCAGGCTCAAAAAGGAGAACCCATCCTCATTTGGGTGAAACCATAAAATACAAACCATATAAGAAAAACTTCATAACAGTCCAACATGTAGTCCGGTTGGTTATACCACAACTGTAGGTCCTAAATAATTGTAGCAAAAGAGTTTATATCACCAGCAGTGAAAAGTCATCTTCACAGTCTCTGAGTGCAGATCTAAGCCCATATGGATCTTCATCAGCAGGAGCGAGGGGCTTACAAAATGAGAACTCCAGCCAGCATCAGCACACCAGGACAGACCACAGGTCTCAGAAAGCAGGAAGATCAGGATCACTGGCATCCCAGAAGTAGCATGTGTACCTCAGCAAACACACAGGGGTTAGAGAGGGAGAGAGAGGTTGTATAGGTATGCTCATAACAGTGTAATGGTAAAAGAAGAGTTTATTAGTGCTGGGTGCAAGCAGGGACTCTGGCAGGACAAACTGTCGCAGCATAACTAAAAAGAGAGAAACCAGAAGGAACGCAGACATGAGGGCACCCTGTAACACTGGGCAATCAGCCACTCCACTGTCAATGGACCTGGGTGAGCATGTTGAGTGAAGGAGCAACAGCCTCCCAACGTCACAGTTTACCAGAACTCTCTATGCCTGAGAATCCCCAGATCTGCTGCTTTACCTTATAAAAGCCTATTAACAAAATGCTTGACTAAACAAGTAAGTGTCATTCGTAGTTCGCTTTCCTTCGTCATTCGTTTTAGGGACTCCCGATTAAACTGAGCTATACATAATTAAAAGTAAACGCACCCTTCTAATATTCAGCTTAATCACGGTCGTTCTCCGTCTCTCACTACAGACACCTCGGGCTGTGTGTGGGTCGGTCTTCACGGGGCGAATACTAGGTACTGCATTTCCTCGTGGATTCCACAAATTGTTTCCACTTCGCGGATATTACAGGGTCAGGCGGCCACTGATGGAGAGAGACAACTCTGTGTGAGTTGTTACCGAGTAGTTATTGCTCCACCCGCCAAGGATGCAAAATGTCACCATTTCAAATGAATCGCTTCCGCACTGAAGTGCTTTCTGTAAGTGACGTCAGCAGTCAGTTTCGGCGGAAAATGCCGAAGAGAGCGTTTTCGGAAGCATTCGGAGAGCGGGAAGTTTAAAGTGTCCTGGTTCATTAAGGGGGATAGTGTCAGTGCCGTACGACCCAGGTGCACTCTAGTACTAGCATTGTTATCACTTTTTGCTCGTAATCATGGTAAATAAAAAGCTTAAGACATGTCCTTTAACTTACAGCCAGTGCTGTCACAGAACAGGCTGCTCTCTCTGTCTCTATCTCTCTTTCTCTTTCTCTCATTCACACACAGAGGAGCTCAGCTGTAAACTAATTCTTATTTGTCGTTTTTTTTGTAGAAAGGAAACAACTTTAGAGGTACAGAAAACCCCAGATTTATTATTAACTTTATTACTATGAGCAGACCAGTTACAGCATCCTTGAAAATTATCATACATATACACACATAATGCACTGTTATGCATTATTGAGTTGTATTATGATAATTGCTAATCAGCACTGCGAGGAATAACAACCAGTTTGCACCATGAGGCATAAGAGGTAAAACAAAAAAAATGAAGCCAATTTGTGATGAGGGGTCAAAAAAAAATTTCGTGCAAGTGTATGATTTTTTTTTTTCCCCCCTTGGTGGCCAATGTATTGAAAATGAATACCTTTTCAGTAACATTTGATTTTTTAGTTGGTTACACTGTGGTGCAAGTATAGTGGGGCAAAAAAGTATTTAGTCAGCCACCAATTGTGCAAGTTCTCCCACTTCAAAAGATGACAGAGGTCTCCAATTTTCATCACAGGTACACTTCAACTATGAGAGACAGAATGGGGGGAAGAATCCAGGAAATCACATTGTAGGATTTTTAATGAATTAATTGGTAAATTCCTTGGTAAAATAAGTGTTTGGTGATGAAAGATGAAAGAGCTGTCAAAGGACACCAGAAACAAAATTGCAAGATCTCACCCTGTGGAGTCAAAATGATCATGAGAACGGTGAGCAAAAATCCCAGAACCACACGGGGGGCCTAGTGAATGACCTGCAGAGAGCTGGGACCAAAGTAACAAAGACTACAATTAGTAACACACTATGCCGCCAGGGACTCAAATCCTGCAGTGCCAGACGTGTCTCCCTGCTTAAGCCAGTACATGTCCAGGCCCATCTGAAGTTTGCTAGAGAGCATTTGGATGATCCAGAAGAGAATGGGGAGAATGTCATATGGTCAGATGAAACCAAAATATAACTTTTTGGTAAAAACTCAACTTGTCGTGTTTGGAAGAGAAAGAATGCTGAGTTGCATCCAAAGAACACCATATCTATTGTGAAGCATGGGGGTGGAACGATCATGCTTTGGGGCTGTTTTTCTGCAAAGGGACCGGGACGACTGATCCATGTAATGGAAAGAATGAATGGGGCCATCCATCAGCAACGGCATTGACGATGAAACGTGGCTGGGTCATTCAGTATGACAATGATGCCAAACACACCGCCTGTGCAACGAAGGAGTGGCTTCGTAAGAAGCATTTCAAGGTCCTCGAGTGGCCTAGCCAGTCTCCAGATCTCATCTCCATAGAAAATCTTTGGAGGGAGTTGAAAGTCTGTGTTGCCCAGCGACAGCCCCAAACATCACTGCTCTAGAGGAGATCTGCATGGAGGAATGGGCCAAAATACCAGCAACAATAAAAACTCCAGGACATTAATTTTGCTTGTGACTAATAGAAAAGGGATTTTCCATAATTTTTTTGCAATACGACATTTTATTTGCACAATTGTTTTTTTAAATATTCACTTTTTACAGTAGGGCAGTGGTGGCACCGTGGTAGGGTTCTGGATTACTAATCCCAAGGTCGGGGGTTCAAGCCCCACTGTCATCGGGTTGTCACTGCTTTCCCCCAGTGCAGCTAACTGGGTTATCAAAGGCTAGCCATGTCTGTCACTGTCTATGGTAAGAGGCATGTAAAAGAACCGTTGCTGACTTTCTTATACAGTAGGCCATTGAGTTGCCGTCAGCGTGTTTCTGCCCTGTGATGGCCTGACAAGCTGTCCTGGGTGTACTCTGCCCTCGCCCACAGTCGGCCAAGATGGGCGCCAGCCTCCCTGTGACCCTAATTAGAAATTAAGCGGTTGGGAAAATGAATGAATGAATCTTCACTGCTTAAAATACCTCAAACAATAAAATTTTGCTGTGAAAAGTTTTTTTCCTTGGTGTATGTGGATATTTATTAAAGTTTTATTGTTATTTTTTAAAGAAGACTTTTCTACTTTAATATAAAAAAAATACTCAATAATAATATATACCCAAGAATAATTCAATTACAGGCATTATTGCAATACATGCTAATTTTGTTGTTTTGGTAACGCTTGGGACATTTTTGGTAACAAAGGCAATGGCACATTCAATTTTTGTCAGTTTGTTCTGGAACAAGTAATTATACAGCAATTGCTTAATAATTATAAAAAAAAACTAGGGAGGGGGCACTGCTGAGCAATCCATGGTGTAAGTCAGGTTGGGAGCTCCTGTCGATTTCGATTAAAATTGCATTTTATCTGCGCTTTTGGGTCTAATATTTAGATTTGTCTCAGTCTGCTCTAGTTTCTGAATGGTAGCATACCATTGGACCACATAAAAATGGCTGGAAAGAATACGAAAACCCGCAGTGCTATTCAGACACAATTGAGGCCTAATCTGCAGGCTGCGACCACGTCCCCAGGTGGTCACCCGCCATTATGCCCACCTTGTCGCAGGCCAGTTCTGACGTCACAGCCCTCAAGCTCGAGTTGCTGGCTTCGCTGAGAAAGGATATTGCTGATATTTTTAGAAAGGAACTTCAGGAGACTCTCTGTGATGCTCTGTCAAACTATTAAACTTGGCTGTGAAAACAATAAAGCTGCTGCTGATGCTGCTATGGCTACTCTGAAAAGTACTGTGGGGGGAATGGACTTAACTTAGCTAAATTCGAAAATGAATGCGAAAACTTAGGGCCGGATATACTTAAGGTTTGCGTGTATAAAAACGTGTGCAAACTCATTGCACACGCAAAAAAATGTACTAACTGACTTACTAACAGTGCGCAGTAAGGGTTGCGTCTTGCAAAGGTGCAAAATAGCGCGTCTGCATCCAGTTAGTACGTTTGCCACAATGAATATGCAACATGGGGTGTTTACAC
Organism: Neosilurus mollespiculum; assembly: GCA_030014195.1. NCBI lineage: Eukaryota > Metazoa > Chordata > Actinopteri > Siluriformes > Plotosidae > Neosilurus > Neosilurus mollespiculum. Next base: position 7,278 of record JAQMYF010040228.1, read on the forward strand.
CCAATTGTGCGTGTGCTGGGAGGAGAAAATGTAAATATATTATTTTAGCACATGCAAACGATTTATGAAACCTGAACCAAATTTTGCCAATACAAACTGTGTCTATATTTAACACATCTCAAAGGGAGGTGCAAATGGTTTATATGCGTAATTGTGCACCTCTCCTCTCTCTCCGGTCCGTGGCTGCCGAGTTGTCGCTGAAGGACTTGGTCGGACACCTGGATGGAGCGCCATCATTGCCTGTAGTCCTCTTGAATTGACTGCCATCGTCAGGGCAGATACTGCGCAATGGCCTGAGTGTCGCGCCTGTCCGCCCGTTCCAAAGATGACGCCGCGTGCATCTCCCGTGCAATTGTCTGAAGGGCTGCAGACTGCTTCTTTTGTGCAACTCCAGATCAATGTCTTTTTTCCATTTATTAAATAAATATCTTTTCAGAAAAAAAGTGTTACTTTTATTTGCCAATGTTTTATTGTACGCTAATTTTTCTTTTGTTCTTCTGATGTCTTGATGTCTTTTCATTCTTCATCCACTGTTCGCATTGATTTACCCTTTAGCATATACTTTTTCAGATGCGTTCCTTTGTGCGATCATCAGATTTCTTTGATGTAGCTCATTTAAGTGTTTATTGGCTTCATCTACCAACACCTCTAATTCTGCAGGGTCGAACTTCATTTTGCGCTCCAAACTCGCCATGGTGAAAAACATGAAACACCGAAACCCTCATTTAAATAAGCGTGTCTCCAAAACATTTGCACTTGGTATCATTTACGCAATCATGCTTAGTAAATCACCCGCAAACCGTGGTTCCACCCCACACGCAAAATTCTAGATTGCACACGCAAATTACTACACGCAAATTGGGATCTTAGCAGATCTGGCCCTTAGAGTCTAGATCACGGCGGAACAATGTTAGGATAATGGGAGTTCCAGAGGACCCTGACTCTTGCACTATGGCTGCTGTAGATGCCTTACTAAAGGAAGCGTTCAATCTGGACGAAGATCTGCTTTTGGCCGGGCCCACCGGTCCTTTCAACTGAAGCCCAAGCCTGGCAAACGACCATGACCCATTGTGTGCAGGTTTCATTATTATAGTGATTTGTGCTGACATTTTGCGCCGTGCGAGAGAGCTTTGACAGATTAAAGTCGCGGACTTGACCATTTCAGTCTTCCTGGACTACACTGTTAAGATAGCTCGGGCTGCATTCAACGAGGTCAGGCGGCAATTTCGTGGTATTGACGGCGCTCGGTATGGACTTCTCCACCTGGCTCTGCTTTGTATCACATACAATGTTGTTGAGAAGGAATTCATTTCAGCAGAAAAAGCTGGGGACTATGTCAAAACTTTGATTTCTGGGTGAGCGGTATTAGCTCTGACAGAGCCAACTTTCTCAAAGCTTTACTGCAATCGGTCTTGTCAGTAGTCACTGTTCGTGTTGCTCTATTTACCAGGAGTTTGCGGGTTCATTCACCTTAAATCTATCTTTGCATTAATAAATGGTTTTCCGATTTAATGCGTTACTAGGTTACTGTTACTTTTGTTTGTTTTAATACATTGGTAGGTGCCTTTTTCTTTACCATACTAGTCATTGTAGGAGGCATATAGCATACTTTGTTTTCTCATTCTTAAGGGTCCAGTGGAAAAAAAGTATTGTATGTGCACTGCATTTTTTCACCCCCTTTCCATGTGCGTTGCAATTGCTTTGCCGATATTTTATCTATTTGTTCTACGTGAAACTTTGATTTGTGGTAACAGGATGCCTAATGTCTACCTTCAGATAACACAGTATTCTGGCATGCGGGTTTTTAAAAAAATTATATTGTCATTGCGCATACTGTTATTCCGAGTTGAAATCGGTAGGAGTATGTTCTCTTGTTTTTTTTTGCTTGTTCTGCCTCATCTCCCAGTTGTTTTCACATTACTGTGGACAACTTTTGATTACCTTAGGAAACACTGCTGTCTCCTTTGTTCTGTTTATATGAGGACTTTGGGTGTATGTGTGTTTAGGGGTGTATTGGGGGGAGGGTGACCCACCTCAGCTCTCTATGGCTATTTGTATCTTTGTTGTTTATTTTATTTAAATGGTTAACACCAGCATTGCTGGGTCAGGCACACCTCTCAGATTTATTAGTTGGAACAACAGAGGTATGGGTAATCCTGTTAAGAGGTCCAAGGTCTTAATACACTTGAAACGTTAAAATTCTGCTATAGTAATTTTACAGGAAACCCATCTTCGGGTTAAACGCCCTTGGGTAGGTCATGTTAACCACCCAAAGTTTAATTCAAAAGCTAGAGGTGTTGCCATTTTAATTCACAAAGAATGCAAAGAAAGGTTTTGTTTATAAATATTTATGCTCCAGATTTTGACGATGCTGAATTTGCTAACAGATTACTGAGCAACCTCCGCTTCTTACATACTCACCTAGTGATTATTGGAGGGGATCTGAATTGTGTTTTAGACCATCCCTGGATCAGTCCAATCCTCGTAATTTGACTCAATCTGCTATGTCTAAAACATTCTCTGATTTTATGAGGCAGAATGGTCTCGTTGACCCATGGAGATCTCGTAACCCTTCCACTAAAAGTTTTTCTTTTTTCTCCCAGGTGCATCAATCATATTCTAGGATCGATTATTTTTTCATAGATAACAGTCTTAATTCATGTGTAGTCTCTTCTGATTATTTGGGTATTGTAATTTCTGATCATGCACCTGTACTATTAGAAATTCAGTTATCTACTTAAACGTAGCCCACCACTTTGGAGATTTAACTCTCTTCTTTTAGCAGACAAAGGATTTTGCAACTTCATTTCAGATTCCATTGATGAGTTCCTTTCCTTTAATCAGAATGACTTAACTTTATACTCATTGTTATGGGAGACACGTAAAACTTATCTCAGAGGACAAATTATTTCTTATTTTGCGTTTTCTAGTAAAATTATTAATTCTGGGCTTATTCAGCTTATGATTGCTATTAGTAACCTTGATCAAAAATGTGCACTGAATCCAACTCCGGAAATGCTTAAGCAGCGTGTTGATTTACCAGCAGAATTTGATCTTATTTCAACTAAAGAGGCAGAGCATTTATTGCTACATAGTTGTGGTTTATTTTATGAACATGGTGATAAAGCAAAACAACCATGATATAATTACTACAGATCCTATGAAAATTAATGCTATTTTCAAATCATTCTACTCCTCGTTATACAAGTCTGAATTTCCTAAAGACAATTCTAAAATGAATGAATTTCTTAAAAATCTTTTGAATCCTATCATTGACTCTAATACTGCTGGAAATTTGGACCTCCCACTCTGTCTTGATGAGGTATTAAATTCAATTTAAGCTATGCAATCTAATAAGCCCCCGGCTCGGATGGGTTCCCAATTTAATTATTTAAAAAGTTTAGTGAAAAATTGGCACCTCTACTTCTGTCTGAATTCAATGAATATGGGAAACATGGTTCATTACCACCAACTCTGACACAAGCCACCATAGCTCTCCTTCTTAAAACAAGGACAACGAGCCAACCTCCTATGTAACTGAGCCTATAATTTTTATTCCTGCTGTTTTAAGTATTCTAGAGAATTTTTGTTTCTTTTCAGGGGACAAATTGAATCTAGAGAAAAATGAGTGTTTTCCAGTTAACATTACAGCATGCCATCTCCAGCAGCTAGGCTTGCCTTTTCAACTTAGCCTCTCAGGGTTTAAATACCTTGGTATTAATGTGACACGTTCCTTACCTAACCTTTCATCAGCTAATCTCACTCCCCTTATCTCAGAGATTACATCCGATATTCAAAGATGGGGTAACCTCCCCCTCTCATTAATCAGCAGGATTAATGTGGTCAAAATTAATATATTGCCAAAATTTCTTTTCTTATTCCAGTCTATTCCTCTTTTTCTGCCAAAATGCTTTTTCGATTCACTGGATAAGATAATTTGTTCTTTTATTTGTCAAGGGAAGTCACAGAGGGTTCGTAAAACTTTATTGCAAAGTTACAGACTTAGTGGGGGACTTGCATTACCCAATTTTCAAACTTATTTATTAAGGTTGCTTACATCCATAAACTTTTGTACTGGATACATTTTCTTAGTTCCTCTTGGTGTAAATTAGAACTATCATCTTGTAGGGGTTCCTCTATACCCGCTTTACTTTATTCCTCTTTATATACTAGAACACCCTGTTTATGTACTGATAATCCAGTGGTTCTTAACACACTTAAAATATGGTATCAATTTAGACAGCGTTTTAAATTTGTAGATGCTTCTTCCTTGGGTCCATTAAGTAACAACCACTTACTTCCTCCATCACTTTCAGACCCCGTATTTTCAGTATGGTGTGACAAGGGTATTAGACAATTCAAATTTCTATATGCACGTCCTATATGCAAGTTTGTAGTTTAGTTTCCAGATGTTTCTCTAATTTCCCCTCTATACCTCCAGTGCAGCTTTGGGAAGCCTTGTAATTACTTAATCCACATCAAAGAGGAATGATTTCATCTGACTTCATTTTGGCATTAAGCAGTCAGTCGAGTACCAATGGTAAAAAACGCATGGGAAAAGGAACTGGGAATTCAGTTAAGTGAAGACCTTTGGGATCAGGCTATAGACAGGATACGGTCTACCACTTCTTGTGCTCATCTTGGACTTATTCAGTTTAAGGTTTTGCACAGAGTTCATTTCTCTAAGTCCAGACTTTCTGAAATATACCCAGAAGTGGAGGACAAATGTGATAAAAGCCTCTTGTGGCTCTTGTCTTCTTGGTCATATGTTTTTTTTTTTGTTTGTTTGTTTGTTTTTTGCATCGATCTGCATGGTTTTTGGACTGGATACAGTAGTATTATGTCCACTGTTCTCTGGGTAAATCTGCAGCCTTCCCCATTGATTGCTATATTTGGGATTCCTGACGCTTCGCTTACTCTAAACTCTATGCAAAAGGACATTACACTGTGTGCACAATTATTAGGCAAGTTGTATTTTTGAGGATTAATTGTTATTGTACAGCTATACAGTGCTCTT